>VZRN01003449.1:188474-243707 GCA_013397935.1 Dasyornis broadbenti | reverse complement strand
CGGTGGGCGCCGCGCGGAGCCGGGCCGGGCGGGCCGGGCCGATCCGATCCGATCCGGGCCGCCTGCGTGCGCTCCGCGGGGCTGCGCGCTTAGCACGGGGAGGCGGAGACGTTGCGCTTCACCTGGCAACCGTAGAGCCCGGCCCCCGGCCCGCCCCTCGCTCGGCCGGCCCACCTGCCGGCCCGCACACCCCTGGTCCTGCTGGCAATATTGGGGGCAGTAGGTATAAAAATAGCCTGTGAGATTTACCCCCGGGGTTTGATCTTGGTAAGCTTAAACACCAAAATAGCGAAAAGCGTTTATTTCTCTGTGCAACTCCTTCGCAATGGTCTCCTTCTCCTTCCCTGCCATAAGCCTAATTAAGGTATATATAATATTTGGATCCAATCCCCTGTGGAGCTATGGTTTTCAATATGTTTATAAACGTGTTGATTTTGATTTTCAAACTCGTAGCTCGATGGTAAATGCAACAAACAAACAAAACCGAACCAAAACCTGCCATTTTCTTGCTGACTGTCATGAAGGAGAGCACAGAATGAAAGTTTAATTTATCTTATTTAATTGCACTTGATACCATCCATTTCAAAGTATACACTAGTGAGGTTTGCCTGATTTCTGTCTATAACAACTGGGTAACTAAGGTGTGAAGGAGATCAGCAAAAACTGCAATTGAAACCTTGTCACTTTTGCTTTTCACATGAATCTGGCTGTTCTGTGTGACAGCTTGGTGAAAGAGACAAGTATGTACCTTGCTGAGTCAGGAAAGAGCAGTGAACTTCACCTGGATGAGAAGAAAGAGCTGTCATCAATCTCAGGTGTTAAAACCTGGACCTAACTGCATAAATTCATATAGCGACACCTAAAAAAGTGTCTGTATTTCTCAGATGTGTAGAGTAACTGCAGTAATTTGTCTGCATCTGTCACCATCAGGAGAATTTAATTAAAAAAATAAGAGGAAACCTAGTGGCGGAAAGGAAGCAGATGAGTAAGTATCATATTAGTTTAATTAAATCGTAAAAGGTTTCAGACCTCTTAAAAGGAAGGCTGGCATACTACCACTTTATAAGCCATAGCAAAGCAGAACAAAAATAATTAATGCAGTGAAAAGGTAAGAAACACCATGACTGTGCCTACAGTTAGGTATGGAAATGTCGCAAAGTGTGAGTGGCACTGAAGAGATACACAAAGAAAAAGGCACACTGAGTTTCAGGGTGGGCAAGATCAGGCAAACCTTGTGCAGTAGAGCTCTGACTTTGGATTTCATTGCCACAGGGTGTAAATTTTTTTTTTTAAATTTCCTCACACACTCCTCATACTTCCTCATACTGGGAGTTTCAGATGTTTCTTTCAGTAAATAAAATGTCTGATCTGTCCTAGGAGGCAGTGAGGTGGTGCCTCTCTAGACAGTAGGAACAAAGTGAGTTGCAAGACAACTTCTGAATTTAGGCCTTCCTTTTAATTTTCTCTTTATTCACCTTCTCGTGTACCCCTTCTTACAACTTCTCTTTTGAGCTGTTTTGGTGAGCTAGGAGAAATAATTCCTATTCAATGGTTACTGAAGACTAGCTAAAATTAAGTTAGGGTTTACTTCTTTCCCTATGAAGTTTGTGTATTTCTCTTAATCCTGAAGTATTATGTAGCCTTCTTTTTCACATTTAGGATTTCATAGTACCTTCTTGGTAGATCTAGAATTACCTGCAGCACTATTAGCACAGAAAAATACCTCCCTGCAGGTATAAAACAATGTGATTGTAGCTGATATATTTCTTCCTGGAACTTGCAATACCTTAAAGGAGTTGTGCATCCTTAGAAAAAACATAATGCAATTATGCTATACAACTTGTGAAGGCTAGAGACAGATCTTATTTTTTGTGTTCAGCAACAGCAAGACAATATATATTGAATAATACTGAAGACCTCTGCATACATTTTGTTTCCTGTTACAGTACAATGTTACTGTTCTTTTCTGCTAGTGTTTTGTCCCTAAAAATATTGAAGAAAAAATGCATGCCAAAGTTCTAGGCTTTTTTCCTTAATAATTTGTGAAAAAAACCGAAGCTGATAGCACATCCGTAGAAAACTAAAGAAGTGTTTTAAAAAAAAATTAGGCAAGTGAAATAGGGATGTTTTAAACATCCTGATGAGCAAGCTGTTCTTAATTTCAATTTCCTATTATGGAATGATTGACATTGGCTATGATCCTGGATGTAGAGATGTAGAGTCAAGTTGGCAGTTTCTGTACAGGGAGCTATATATAAAAAAACCCCCAACACCATAAAAAGAGTATCCTAATAAAATGGAAAAGAAACATAGTCCAAGCCCATGGATCATTCTTGAACTGTTGAAATTATTCTAAAAATTAATTCAACTATAGAAAAATACCAGAGGGCACAATACTTTGTGAGACTACCTGCTTGTACACCTACTAAGCGCAACTACTGAGCAAATATAAATCTAAATTCTATTTAAAACATTTTTGTCTTCATCTCATTTTGAGACATCCTGGAATATTATGAAATCAGAATGCATTTGTGAAAAAAATGTCAATATACTTTATCTGTAAAGATGATAAGTATGCACTTTTTAGCTATATTGATCACTGTTACAAAGTTCTCAGAGTAGATCATGGTTAAGATTTCACGCATGAAAAAATGGTTTTATTTTTTGTGTTTAATTTTTTTTAATGTTAATGAAACATGCAGAGGAATCAGTCTTGAAAATGTGAACACTGTCCTGGGAAACAATGACATACATTGATATGTGCTGGTTAGGGGGTTTTTTTGGTTTTTTTTCCTCAGAAGGCTAAAATAATTCAGATTACTTTGTTGTAGAATTAGGATCATATATAAATACATAAATAACTATTCTATTGACAAATTATTACCACATGGTGACCTGATACTTACGTAGTCATGTCTCAGCAATAATTTCCAATTAGTACAACTGTCTTAACAACACTTTAAGAGATCTACTTAAGAACAGGCTAGGAATATATTCAACACTTTGAGGCATTTGAGTGTTTCAGTGCTGGGAGAGGCAGAGCAGTCCTACCAGAACATGTACAGTACACTGCAGTGCACAGTGCAGTGCACAGTGTAGCAAGTGGACGCTTGCCCTTCCGTACTCCTTAAAAAAGATCATCAGTGACTGTAGTTAGGAGAGGAAAAGATCCCTTCAGTTCTACTTGTTTAGACCTTCAACGTTTTCTGCCTAGGTCAGAATATTAATATAATTTGTATAAGCTTTGGTGGAAATTGACGTGATCAATAGAAAACTAATGAAGTGCCTTTTTCTCCTAGTTTACAGTGAGCATAGAAAAGAAACTGCATCACAGGGAATTAATGAAATTGTGAGTATTGTAATTTTTAAAATGCTCAGATAAAACAACAGTATTTAGCAAAGATTTCAGAAAATAGGTGCTAATAATCTACATAAAATACAGGTAGAATAATTGAGGTATTTAAAATTTTTTTTTTATATGAGGCCAGTCCACCAGATAGGAGCTTTGCAATAGTGTCTTAATAACATAAAGCTGGGAGTACAGACAAAATTTGAAAACACGAACTAATTAATTCCTGTTTAATGTCTCTCATCTTAACAAGAAAATAATCCAGTAAAAATTGTAGCATTTCTAAGTTCAGTGAAGAGCCAAAGCATGTGGAAGAAAATGCACAAAGCTATATCTTACGTCTGTAAATACTTTATTATTACAAAGCACCCAAAATAACAGAATTTTTCCTTACAGCCTGGAACCTGTGCCTCCTGGAATCTGACCTCAAAGTTTAACTTCCATATATGCTATATGATATAGCATATATGATAAGAAAAAAAAATTCTTCCACTGATCTTGACTCGACAGATGCGTTGACTGTCCTCAAGGGCTGAGCTGATGGGGTGCTGGTTTTATGTCTGGGGCCATAATACTTGTTTAATAGCAGTAATGTCTTTTCTTTCAGAGATGCTGTTTAATCCAGTGTAGATTTAAACTACCAGAACCCTTATTGGTATATTTAATTAATCCAACTGACCCTTATAACTTTAAAGTCATATCTATTTGTATTCCTCTAGCTAGTTCTGCATCTACTTAAGGATCCATCTTAACTATTTAGAACTTCCAGAATATTGCCAGTAGATGCTTCATCTTCTGTTTGCACGGGTTTTTCTATGGTCTTACCAAAGACTCTCTAAACTTTATCAAATTACTCATTCCTCTCCATGTTTTCTTCATCTGAGCTTTTTAGAATGGTTGAATTGTGGGTTAAAACACATTAATTATAGATAAAATTGTCTGGATTTGTTCTAAAATTAACAAAGACAGGACATAAGTGCTTGGGGGGTTTTTTGGTTGTTTGGGGTGGTTTTTTTGTTTGTTTTTGGGGTTTTTTTTGTTTGTTTGGTTTGGGTTTTTTTTTTTTTTGTTTGTTTTTGTTTTTTCATTGGTTGGATGTTTTTGTTTGGTTTTGTTTGTTTGCTTGTTTGTTTTGGTGGGATGCTGGGCTTTGGTTTTGTTGGTTTTTTTTAAATTAAATTAAATCCTGTGCCAGAACAATGGGATTTTTGTCTTTGTTGGAGTTAATGGGACCATAGTTAATGGGAGGAAGACATCATTTGCAGATGGCATTTTTGTTTGCTAGTTTATAGCCCTCTAATGCCAAGTATTTTTTCTACCAAAACCCAGTTTTGTTTGATCTCAGCTAAATGTCTTTTATCACTCATTTTTCACTGTTGATATCAGAACTCATCTGTGTCAAACTAACATAAAAGAATAATGATGAAAATGTATTCGAATTCCTTGATAATGGTTTATCTGTTATGCCCTTAAAACCTTGGATGTGGAACCCTATGTTCTAGATCACATCTGGTTTTTTTCCCTAAATTGTGCTCCCTGTCCCAGAAAAAGTACTGTGTGTATTGTTAGGTATTTTAATGAAATTTGGAAGATGTTGTGTCCATATCTTAATTGGAGGATTTTCTATCAGTGAGAAAGTATTTGATTATTTTTTTCTTAAGTAGTGTAAATATTTCATACTATGTTTGTATGTTTTTCTGGCTACAGACATTTTATGATGTAAGATAGTAGGCAAGCAGAGTGGGAAGGTGGCATAAAATGTGTTTCACAAATCGAGATTCAACTGGTAGTTATGTACTATTCACAGAAGGCTGAAGGAAAGCAAGCTATGAAAATCATCATAGGCAGATATATTTTACAAAGTCCAAAAATTCTCATTTGCCTAGAAAGTATAATGGCATATCTGTGAAGTGATCATGAGCCAGCAGCTGTGTAAATCCAGGTGCATACTGTAGTAATGATTTTAAAAATGGTATTTCCTTTTCTTAAATATTCAACCAATTAAGAGTCCATGGAAAAAGCTAGACCAACATGACAGCAAACAGTTTTCCTTCTTAATTGCACAAAATGTCAGGGATAAGTATGAACAACACATATTTCTCACAGCACCCTTCTTTAGCCTCATGTGAGAAGGAGTTCTGGTAGTATTACAAAATGAATTAAATTTACACAAAAACTAGAGATGTCTGAGTTTCTGCAAAGCATTTAAAAATGTCTGTGAGAGAATAGCAGCATGGCAGAGATTAGATTTGTGTTGAAGGATGATGTCTTCATGGGCAAAATTGTATTCAGTAACCAATTTTTAAATGTCCATAGAGAAGATACATACATCTACAATCTGGAATGGAAGCTTACCTTTTCACATCTGATTTCTGTAACAGCTTTCCACCTGTCGACTCAGAATGGGATATGGCTTAAGGCAAATGACTAAAAGGATTTTGAACTAGACCTGATATATAAATCCTAGATTTTTGAGCTGTGGATCAGACATGATTATTTTCTGATGTGACTTATTATTGGGTGTTGCACAGGAAGGATGATATTTAATATTACCCTTTGGCACGCCAATATCAACAAGGCAATTCAGAGCAAGAGTTACTTCACAGTAGCACCAGCATCTGACCTCTGGGACTATGTGAAAAGGCTGGATTCTCACTATACTAGCAAGCAGCTCTTATCAGCTTGAAAAATTAAGTGTAAAAGTATGTTAAACAAATACCCTTTTATAGGCATAATAATAATTTGTTCCCCAAATGAAGATGATAATATTTTCTTGCCATGTTGGAATAACATTGGTTAACCTCCATACTGCACAAAGTGCATATATATTAATATAATGTGGTAGTGAACAAAGTGAAAATTACAGGATAATGATCTACTGCTGCTCCAGCAACTCCGCAGGATACCTCATTATGTGATATATCATACAAATAGCCCCACTAATACGTATGTAATTATAAAATTATTGATTCTTGCAGACAGTTGCTCTTTACCACTCTTCATGAATGACATAAATGAAGTTGAAGGGCACTGTTCACACACAGTCCATTTGGAGATTTATTTTAATGAAGATGTAATGAAGCAGAACATTTTCTTGATAGAAGATAATGATAGCAAATGACAAAATTATTTTGGAACTCAAATTTCTTGGTAGCACATTGAAATAGATGAGTGGGTGAACACTAATTTAGAAGATGATCAGCAAGTTCTAGGAATTATGTCAACTTAGATAGCCAAAGATCTAAAGAGTGAAGTTGAGAAAGGCATTCAGAGTTATTGCCTATGCAACTCAAAAATGAGTTATGGGCACATAATCTGACCTTCTGGAATATTTAAAGAGCTTGAAAATGCTCAGTGCCCTTGACATCCTTTCTAGGCAGAACTAAACAATCATTGTATTCCCAATTTGTTCTCATGAGTTTTATCACAACATCTGGAGCATTAGCATGGTCTGTGTTTAAGCATCAGATTTTTTAGTTGCCTGCTAGAATAATAACATCCAATTGTAAATGAAGATTCTACTTCAAAAGAATGTGAAGAAAATGTTGAAAACTCCAATGGTAATGCACTGTAAACAATCTGAAGGAAAGAATAAATATTTTAAAATATTTTAAAATCTCATGATATCTAACATTTAGCAGTCCTTCCAGCAGTTGAAGGGACCCTAGAGGAAAGATGGAGATGGACTTTTTAAAAGAACAAGACAAGGGGGAATGGCTTCAAACTTAAAGAGAGTAGGTTTAGATTAGACATTAGGATTCTTTACCATGAAGATGGGGAGACACTGGCACAGGTTGTCTAGGAAAACTGTTGATGCCCCATCCCTTGAGGTGTTCAAGGCCAGGCTGGATGGAGATCTGAGCAACCTGGTCCAGCAGAAGATTTCCCTGCCCGCAGCAAGGGAATTGGAATGAGATGATCTTTAAGCTCCCTGCCAAGCTATGATTCTAAATTCTTTGATTCTAAATCTTCTCTCTTCAACTGTTTGCCCTTGTCCTTTCACCATATGCCCTTGTAAAAAGTCGTTCTCCGGCTTTTTTGGTAGATCCTTCTAGGTTCGTTAAGGCTGCTAGAAGTCTTCCTTGAGCCTTCTCTTTTTCAGGCTGGAAAACTCCAACTGTCTCAGCCTGTCTTCAGAAAACAAGTGCTCCAGCCCTCTGGTCACCATTGTGGCGACTCACTCCAATAGGTCATGTCCTTCTTATGCTGGGGACCTCAGAGCTGGATCCAGTACTACAGACTGGGTCTAACAAGAGTGGACCAGAGGGGCAGAATCACCTCCCTCAACCTACTGGTCATAATTCTTTTGATGCAGCCCAGGACATGGTTGGTTTTCTGGGCTGCAACCTCACATTGCTAGGTGAGGTCAAGCTTCTTATCAAACAACAGCCCTTCTCCTCATGGTGCTCTCCATCCACTCCATCATTCTCAAACTGTTTCCATGTTTGCGACTGACCCAACACAGAGGTAGGCCCTTGTATTGGACCTTGTTGAACTTCCAGAGTTTTGCACTGGCCCATGTTTCCAGCCTGTCCAGGTCCCTCTGGATGGTGCTGCTGCCCTCCCAGGCACTGGCTGCACCACACAGATTGGTGTCATCAACAGACTTGCTGAGGGTGCTCCCACTGTCCATGTCAGTGACATGGATATTAAATAGTGCTGGTCCCCTGAAGAGCCCCACTCATCACTGGTCTCCCCTTGGACATCATAGTGTTCCCACAACTCTCTGAGTGCTGCCATCCAGTCAATTCCTTATCCACCTAGTGTTCTTCCCATCAAATTTATGTCTCTCCAGATTAGAGACAAGGATGTTGTGTGGGACAGTGTCAAATGCTTTGCACGAGTCCCAGTAGATCACATCAGTTTTTCCTCCCTCATCCACCAATGCTATAACCCTGTCATAGAAGGCCTCCAAATTTGTCAAGCAAATTTGTCACCAGTCACCTCCCTGTACCTCCATTCCAGGAGGATCTGCTACATGACCTTGCCAGGCACTGAGGTGAGACTGACTGGCCTAGAGTTCCCTGGGTCTTCCTTATTTCCCTTTTAGAAAATGGGGTTTATATTTCTGCTTTACCAGTCAGTGGATTACCACCACTTCTCAAATATGATGGATAGCTGAGCCACTTTTTCCATCAATTCTATCAAGGCCTGTAGCTGTATTTCATCAGGTTTGTCTCAAGATAAACCTGACCCCTGGAGTTTTCATTCTTTGTATCCTTTCTCCATGCTTTGAAACGTCTTCTGAGAAAGACACAATTTCTGCATGAGCTGGGGAAGGAAAGCCATCAAAGGACATATTAACCCAGGAAGAAGAGGACACCATGGATTACCATATCTTCACAAATATAGAGGAAGGGCTGGCTGACAAATTACAGCCCTGCCTGAACTGCCATGAAATGTATGCCAAAATTTTTAGCTGCAAGAAAAAAGCTGGTGTCTGAAAAATGCCCATGGTTTGGAGGCAATCATATTTTGAGACATGAAGTTTGGCCTTTGGACTTTGGTTCAAGCTGCACTGGAAGTCATAGGCCAAATTTTCATGGTTGTAGGATAGCCTTAGATAGCCAAGCATCTGTCTCAGTGCATTAACTGCAGAAAGAGGCTGCTAGGAACAAGGAGGGGAAATGAATGCAGTGTGGTGCAGAGGAGCCAGGTGAATGCTTAGTCAGTGTGGTAAGTAAATCTTATACACAGCTGTTAGTATACAAGAGACTATATTTTAATGCAAATTATGCAAGAAGTTTGTACAGTTATATGGTCATTGTATCAGTATATCATGTGAAGGATATTACTGATAGTATTTCATAGGACATATGGCACTTACTGTCATTCCTATGGTCTTCTTTTCTACTTTTAAACTAATTTAGTCCTATTTATGCCTTTCAGTGCTTCAGTTTGTGCTGGTTTAAAACCCAGTTGAAAAATTAACCCATTACAGCTGCCGTGTTTTCCCCCTGCCCCTTCTGATAATGGAGGAAACTAGGAGAGATTATAAGCTGGAATCACAATTTACTGAAAAAACTGCAATAATCACAACAATATTAATAACAAAGAGTGCAAGAGAGAGAGAGAAAAGGAGATAAGTTTACCCACGAAAGGGTATTCACCAGTGAACATCCCCCTAAGCAGCACTCAGTGCGATTTCTAAACACAGGCAAAATGGAGACCATCACCACATGGCATCCAGCAAAACAGAGGCAGCATGTTGGAGAGGATGCCATAGCTACACCTCCTCCTCCCCAGCCCAGAAACAATGGAAAACAGGGACAAAACAAAAGCTGGAAAGCTACTTTGTCCACGTAAGGAGTTGTGGTGCTGAGATGTTGACTCTGGTGGCAGTAGCAGTGTAGGCTCTCTCTCTCTCTCTCTCTGCACCAACAGCAGTGGCAGTGGTGTGGGTGAAGGGGCTCTCTCTCTCCCCAGCGGCGGCAGCAGCAGAGTGGCAGCCAGCGGATCCAGGGCAGTGGCTCCGATGGCTACAGCACCTATGATGACGGCTCTAGCCTGGTGCCCAGTGGTAGCACAGTCCTGGCTGTGGTCCGGCACACAACCTCCTACGTGCCCCCGACAAAGATGGCGCTGCTCCTGTTTCAGCCCATGGTGTTTTTCCTGTGGAGTCCATGCTGCTCTGGCGGTAACATGGGTGGTATGGAATAGACAGCACTGAAAGCTCTGTCCCCTTGGCCTTGTACTCAGGACACAGTTCTTAGGCCTTACGATGATCATGCTTACTTCTCACCAGGGATGAATCTAACGCTGGTAAGAGAACAGTGTTGTAGAGGAGGTAAGGATCTCTAGTTTATTAATTGCAGTAGCTAAAGGAGAAGACTCGAGGTTTTGCTTTAGGTCTGTAGTCTTCCTGGTAATTGCCTTCTTAGAAATCTTTAGCTAGAGATCAGTAAATTGCGTAGTAGGAAATAAAATTAAAAACATAAGAAATTTCCTTATAATTTTTTTTAGGTATTAAAATGAGGTTTTTAAACTGAATATTGTCATGGAAATGCTGCTGGACTTGAAGCAGTTGACTTTTCCAGCCTGCCAGAAATTTGTAGTCACCAGCAGCAAGCAGGACTTCAACCTGTGCTTTTAGCAAGCTCTGGAATTAAGTTTCTACAGGGCAGTTAAAGCATATTTTCACTAGTCTGATAGAAGTGTCCTGTAAGAACAAACAAATCCTTCTGAAAATTGCCTTTGGAGAGGCAAAATTTTCTGAGAAATAGCGTTGGAAACTCTGTCCAAAAGAACATAAAGTCCCTTCATGCATCAGGACCTACCCGCAGTACAGTAAATTTGCATTGTAAGGTTTTTGACTGATGAAAAATAAAAGTATGTTAACAGGTGAGCAGCTTATTTTGACCCATGCTAGCAAAAGAACTGTGTGAAAATGACTCTGCACTGCTGGTCAGTATCAG
This sequence comes from Dasyornis broadbenti, assembly GCA_013397935.1. Lineage (NCBI taxonomy): Eukaryota > Metazoa > Chordata > Aves > Passeriformes > Dasyornithidae > Dasyornis > Dasyornis broadbenti. The sequence continues at coordinate 232,943 of VZRN01003449.1, read as the reverse complement.
AAGCCTGCAGAAGGCAGCTCTTTCCCATGGCAGCAGCAGAAAGTATTCCAGAAGCAATCTGTACATGAATTCAGATTTTTATGTATACATCCCCTTACTTTTGTCCTCTTTTCACCTGCTAAAGAACAGAGAGCATCTGAGGCCAAATGTGTAGCAAAATATTGTATTTCAAGCTAATAAATTCAGTTGTAGGTTCACTTTAGAAATTCCAGAGATGTCTCCAGCTCTCCAGGTTCTCTGCATCTGGAGATCATATAGAGACATGAATAGGGTAGTTGTCATGCAATCAATCAGCAGGAAAGAATCCAGTGTTCTTTGTCAAAGCAGGAGTCACACCACAGGAATCATGTCGTATAATCGTCACAATGTCAGCTGATATTAGAGTACTTCTTTCCATCTAATGTGTCTGTGCGGTATTCCAGTTGAGTCATCTGCAGTCTAAAGAAATCCTGATTAAATTTAATTTAATCCTAACTAAATTAAATCAGATTGCAAGCACGTGTTTTCTTGAAAATAAAAGTACATTCTACATTGAAAATGAAAATTTAATGTCAGGGATAGAGTCTATTGTTAAGCTTATTTACCTAGTCTCAAATTTTGTGAATGTAAAAGTCAACAGCAGTTAACTTTACTGTGACACCATTCCAAGGACAAGACAGTCAATAATGTAAGACTTTTTTGTAGAGTCTGTATGTTGATAATAATAATCTAAAATTTTCTTCCTTTGAGGTGAAAGAACATGTGGATAATTTGGGGCCGATAATCCTTTCTAGAGGCTTGTTACATTGTCTTTACAGGAAGGTAAGGAGATACATATGGGGAGATATTTGTGTGGTAAAATTATTTTCAGTGGTGTGTTTTCTAATGATCTAATGGCACTACATGTGTTCATGACTTGCAGGAAACAGCGAAGAATTCAACCTGGACAGATCAAAGCACAAAATCTCAGAACATGGGATTTCTGAGTATGTGAGCTAAGAAATATAGAATCACAGAATCAACTGGTTGGAAAAGACCTTTGAGATCATCAAGTCCAACCTATGACTGAACACCACCTTCTCAACCAGAGCATGGCACTGAGTGACAAATCCAGTCTTTCCTTAAACACCTCCAGGGACAGCTACTGCCGCACATCCCTGGGCAGCCCATTCCATCAATGTCTATCACCCCTTGTGTGAAGGGGTGCCTCCTAACGTCCAACAGAAACCTTACCTGGAGAAGCTTAAGACTGTGTCCCCTTGTACTATTCATAGCTGCCTGGGAGAAAAGTCTGCCCCCCCACCCTCCTTTCAGGCAGTTGTAGAGAGTAGTGAGGTCACCCCTGACCCTCCTCCTCTCCAGGATAAACAACCTCAGCTCCCTCAGGCACTTGTAATAGGACATGCATTCCAGACTCTTCGCCGGCTTCATTGCCCTTCTCTGGACTCATTCCACCACCTCAATGTCCTTCCTGAATGGAGGGGCCCAGAACTGGACACAGTACTCAAGGTGTGGCCTCACCAGTGCAGAGGAACAATCCCTGCCCCGGTCCTGCTTGCCACATTGTTGCTGATCCAGGCCAGGATGCCACTGGCCTTCTTGGCCACCTGGGCACACCCTGACTCATGTTCAGCTACTGTCACCAGCACCCCCAGGTCCTTTTCCTGTGGGCAGCTTTCCAGCCACTCTGCCCAGCCTGTAGCACTGCCTGGGATTGTTGTGACCCAGGGCAGGACCCAGCACCTGGCCTAGTTGAACCTCACACCCTTGGCCTTGACCTATGCTCTAGCCTGTCCAGATCCCTCTGCAGAGCCTTCCTGCCCTCCATCAGACCAACACTCTAGACCAACTTGGTGCCATCCAAGAATTTCTAAGGGTAGACTCAAGCCCCTCATCTAGATCATCAATAAAGATATTAAACAGGACTGGGCCCAACATTGTTTCCTAGTGGACACCACTAGTGATCATATTTGTCCTGGTTTGGAAGACAGGCATCTGCTAAGGAAGGTGGAAAACTGCCTTAGAGGATATGACCCCCCTCCCTCCAAATTGTTATAAGGTCGAAATCAAAGGCTCTCAGGCAGAGATACGGGAAAAGGAATAACAGTTCTTTACTCGTATCTATAACGAGGAAAACAAGCAACAATAACAGTAGCAATAACAAATAAACAAACCAGAAACCCGGCAGCAGCTTTCTCTGGGCTGCCAGACACCGCCCCTCCCCTTTGGTGCAGTTACGGTCACGGCCGGCAGGGGGCGCTGTGGCGCGAGCTCAGCTCCTCAGTGATGGCGGACGGAGCTGAGGGTGAGGCGGCTGCACGGCGAGCGGGGCTGCAGCAGGGATTCTCAGGGCAGCAAACCGGGCGGCAGAGCTTGTCCGCTCGAGCTGGTGAACAAAAGGGTAGCAGAGACTCCAGCAGGAAAGAAAAACCAGGCAGTGCTGAGCTCCCGCGGCAGCAGCGAATGGAAAGAAGAAAAACAGCAGCTGCCTCCTCCAACAAGTCCCGGGGACAAGTGTGTCCCTGCCCGCAGCCAGCCACCTTTTTCTTCTCTTGCCATACCTGGCTATGTTTTTAGTCTCTTAAGTGCGTTTTTGTCCCTTAGGTACTCAGTCATTATCTCTTAAGAACCCAGTCGTTACCTCTTAAATACCCAGTCGTTAACGCTTGTTAAGGTATCTCTAGCCACAGGATCGAAAAAATTACCAACCTCCAACAATACTGAATATGCTCAACTGAAGGAATCAGTTAAATTCTGAAGATCTACATAGTGCAATTACCCTAATTGAGCAATTTGCAAGAACTGTTTTCCTAATGAAATATTTTCTAATGAAGAGAGTAAACAATCACAATTTTCTTCTTTACTATTTTTAGTTTCTTTTCTCTTATTTTGTTTTTTTCCCCTATATTTTTATCAGTTTGGAAAAAAACCTCAACCAAACAAATCTGTAAAAGACATTTTTTGGCAACATGATTAGCAATTAATAGTCTGAAGTGTTTTTCCAATTACCATTATATGTCACTTCAGCTGTGAGTTTGATGCTGAAAGTTTGTTGTTTGACGTTTTCCTGTATTCTGCAGAATAGAATAGAATAGAATAGAATAGAATAGAATAGAATAGAATAGAATAGAATAGAATAGAATAGAATAGAATAGAATAGAATAGAATAGAATAGAATAGAATAGAATAGAATAGAATAGAATAGAATAGAATAGAATAGAATAGAATAGAATAGAATAGAATAGAATAGAATAGAATAGAATAGAATAGAATAGAATAGAATAGAATAGAATAGAATAGAATAGAATAGAATAGAATAGAATAGAATAGAATAGAATAGAATAGAATAGAATAGAATAGAATAGAATAGAATAGAATAGAATAGAATAGAATAGAATAGAATAGAATAGAATAGAATAGAATAGAATAGAATAGAATAGAATAGAATAGAATAGAATAGAATAGAATAGAATAGAATAGAATAGAATAGAATAGAATAGAATAGAATAGAATAGAATAGAATAGAATAGAATAGAATAGAATAGAATAGAATAGAATAGAATAGAATAGAATAGAATAGAATAGAATAGAATAGAATAGAATAGAATAGAATAGAATAGAATAGAATAGAATAGAATAGAATAGAATAGAATAGAATAGAATAGAATAGAATAGAATAGAATAGAATAGAATATGTATGTGTATGTGTATGTGTATATTAGGCCGCTTTTTTTTCAAATTTATTTCTTGTTATTTCTCTAAAATCACTTTGTTTGTATAATTTATTTTGCTGAATAAGCATAATCACAATAACTAGTAAAATAATTTCAATGCTTTTATGCAAGCATGAGATTTGTATAATTTTTTTTAGGAGCTGTTATGTTAAAATAAAGTGACTTCTGATTGCTTATGTTACTCCATATCATTTAATAGACTCGTTTTTGCTGGATGGGGCTCTAATAATTCAGTTTCTTGGAACTGAAAGTAATTGGAAAACAGGCACTCGATGGAAAGTAGTTCAAAATTGCTTAGATTTTGTGTTCTCAGCAATAAGTTGATTGATTTGGTTTTTGTCATGCTGTGTTTGCTTTTGATTTCCTCATCCTCAGCACTTGGGAAACTCAGCTTCAGTATCTCCAGATGGATGCTTCACATCACTTCACACTTCGAAAATGTTAGCCTGATAATTGTGTCTTGACTTGTTCCTGAAAGCAGTAATGGTCATCTTTGAAGGTGTATTTTCCTCTTTTCATCCACCCATGCCTACCCATTGCACTTTCATTTGTTGCTTTTATTTGCATGTGTTGTAGCTTTTCAGTATGCTTTGCTTTGTGTGCTGGATCTGCGGGCTTAGTGTGATGTATTTGTCTGTTGTACTCTCTCTTTGTGCTCAGTGAAAGTGTCCTTTTATCATCAAGCACTTGTTTCACCTCACTGCATTGCAACAGAGCTTACACAAGCAGTTGTAATACTAATGCTGTTCTAAGAAATAATTGCTGAGGCATTCATCTTTAAAAAGATATTTTCATCCGAATGTCTTAGAGACAAGGTAGAGCTACTTTTAATTTTGTCAAGGACCCTTTGAAGTCTCTGACTTCGGCAAGCTGGATTGTGCTCTACTATTGCTTTTATTCTGGTCTCTTTTTTGCCTTAGCGAGACACCTAACTTTTAGAAGGTGTCGAAAGCCTTCAGTGACTAAAGTCTAAAATTCTTTAATCAGGAGGACTCAAGAAAGATTTCTAATGTTCATCTATATTTATAAACCATGTCTAAATGTATTTAAGGTGATATTGGATACCTTGCATTTGGCAAGGTAGGAACATGACAGAGAAATTGAATTACATAGGAGTTTATTTTCACAGAATGGTACTGTCTTATCCCTTTTTATTGGTTTTTGGTCCATGTTCTTTTGGAAAGAGAGAGAATCTGTCTGTGAATTAGCTGTTGGTTCAGTTACAAAGTACTTGAAAATGGCATCTGATTTTGGTAGAAGATCTGATGTCCTTTGTATGTGCTTGTGCTAGTTTGGAAGCAATCAAGTGGAGGAAATAACCTCACAGAAATATATTGTGAGAGATTCCAAGTCAGAACTACAATTTAATAGGAAACATTAAAGTAGAGGCAATAATACAGTAATACCAGCTTAAACTGTCAAAGTCAGAACACAACCTGCCATCCTGTTGGTCAGGGTGATGATAGCAGTCCAGTTAACTGGTGACTGCAGTCTCCTTGGAGTGATGGATGTGGTCTGGTTGAAGCGGTGATCCTGAAGAAAGAACTGGTCTGTCTCTGGAGGTCCAGTGGTGACTCTTGAACTCTTCTCCTCTGGGAATTCAGTGGAAGTGATGTTGTAGTGTTCCAGAATCTCAGTTTATATACAGGTAGGGCAGGGCAGGGCATCTCACAGTGGGAGGATACAATTCTATGGGTCATGCTGGGACACCTCGATGACCCATTAGCAGAGATAGTTCCCTGGAGGGTGTTATCATGGCTGAGTCATATTGAAGATAAAGACCCCTGCCCCACCTGTTTTTAACAGCTGATGAAGATGGTAATAGAATACACACTTTTTGGTTACACCTTCTATGTAACCTAAGACAGTGCTCCTAACTTGAAAAAGGAGGACAAGTGAGAGGGAATTATGTTGTGACTAATGAATCAATCACGCTACTCTTGTCAGATACAAGAACTGTCAATGTTCTTACAATACCTTGGCAATCAGGCTGACTTTAACTGTGAAGTTGTTACTGTGTCTGTAATATGCAGCTATTTCAACTGAGCTCATTGCACAGTCTGTATACCATCCATAAGAAACATATATCCATGTTTTCCAAGTATGGGAATGTTCCCATTTTTCAGAAATAGATCTCCTTGTAGAAATACAAAAGATCCTAAGAGGAAAAAAACCCTCTTTGTCTCATTCAAGTTTTCCTTCCCATATTCCTCCACACGGTGAGAAGTCAGCTGGTTGAGTCCAGGCTGGCTATTTTCCAAGGAAGTGTGAGTTATCCTATGCTGCCCTGAACCACGTATTTCCTGGAAACTCTGTTAGAAGAGAGTGATCCTGAAGGTGTGCGCAGAGATCATGATCTGTGCGCACACAGTAATGTGTCAGTTGTAAGCAGGTTGGCAGTCATTGCACTTCAAACTTCCATGGCATTCTAGATGATTTCCCTAAAAAGAAGGCTAATTTTTATATGTGTCCAATGAGCATAAGGAAGCACACCTTTGGAAAAGCAGCAAAAAGGGTTATGTTGTTTTTTTCAGCCTACTCACCAATCCCCTCTCATGGCTTAGCCAAAAGACTCCATACCTGCATTTTTATATTGAGATGTCTCTTTGTTAAGATGCAAATAGACAAGAAAAAAGGTATGAGCTCCTGAGTACATTTTTACTGAATAGTTTTATTTGTTTGAAAAAGTAGTATCAGAGACTTCCTATTCATTATTTAGAGAAGTCAATAACACCCCAAACTAGGGTGAAAGATATATAATGAAAGGTAGATTATGATTAACAGAATTGTCTTTAATAAAAGTGTACTCTGTTTTCTCTTGTGCATAGAATAGACAACAACATTGACAGATTTTATAGCAACTGAACATTATTTGGTGGAGATGGTGGGAAAGGAAAGGGAAGGAAACAATCACTAAAGAAGCTTTTGAGAGTTTTCCTCATGCATTCTGTTAATATAAATGAACTGTAATATATGTAATTTCCTGACTATGTCAAATGCTGACTGTGGAAGAAGGAACAGTTTATTGACAAGGTAGAATGCCATTGTCTTTCTTGGCCACCTGGGCACACCCTGACACATGTTCAGCTGCTGTCACCAGCACCCCCAGGTCCTTTTCCTGTGGGCAGCTTTCCAGCCACTCTGCCCAGCCTGTGGCACTGCCTGGGGTTGTTGTGACCCCAAGGGCAGGACTGGCTCTGGGCCTTGTTGGACCTCACACCCTTGGCCTTGGCCCCTCAATCCAGCCTGTCCAGATCCCTCTGCAGAGCCTTCCTACCCTCCAGCAGATCAACACTCCCACTCAAGTTGCTTGCAAGTGCCAGAGGTAGCACTTGATCTCTTTGTCCAGGTTGTCAATAAAGATATTAAACAGAACTGGCCCCAATACTGAGCCCTGGAGAATCCCACGTGACTAAATGTCAGCTGGATTTAACTTCATTCACCAACACTCTCTGGGCCTGGCCATCCAGATGGTTTTTTACTCAGTGAAGAGCCTCAGCAAAGTATAACTGCATAAAACAAAAGAATGAGGTATTTTAAAACAAAGATATAGGAAGGACACAATAACCATATTTCTAAGCATATGCAACTGAAGGAACCAAAATATATAAACTCTTAATTAACTGTGAGTAAATTACAATTAACCATTTTTTCCTGAATGTTGTGATGTAGTAAGGAATTTTTGTACTATGGAAACAAAGTTGTATTTCTAAGCAGTGTTTAACAAGTAATTAGGATGCAGACAGAAATCATGAATCCAAAATCTCTTACAGGACACCATTAAACAGCTGGTATCATAGAGTGGATATCTCACAAACAAGATATAGCGCAATGAACTTATCTGGGGATGCATTCAACTCTGAATATATGGAATGACAACTGAAAGACCACTTTGTGTTGCAAAGCATATGGAAGGGTGGATCTGGGGTAAAGGATCTTTTTTTATTGCTGCTGAAGTGTCTAAGTGGGATTATGAAAGAAATGTATGTGCTTACCACGAACAGTTTCTACTGATTCAGTTAGTTTACATAGCTCTATTCTCAAATGCAGTAAATAGTGTACTTCCAAAATTGTCAGTTATAGTTATGTCATGTAATCTGACAAGAATTTTATTACAGTGGCTTAATCAAATTTAAACCAGTAGCTTTCCGGATTAGTTTTCACTTGATTTTGATTCCTTGCTTTTCCACGTATATATTGTCACATAACTTTTAATTAAAATGGCACGTGATATTTTCTTACACAGGAATGGAGAATTGATTTCACAGAATAAACCAAATCCAAAGAGGCCCAGGGAATTATGTGATGCTATCTCTGCACTTACAGTCAAACATTGGTTCCAAACCAACAGCCTCCTTTTGCTTTTTCTGAATTTGCAGTTATGATTAATAAAAACCAGAAAGAGTATCATGGAAGCACTAGTGTGTATTAAAAAAGGCTTTAATTTATTGGATGTATTTATTTCCTATCCTTTTTGTTGGCCATCTTCTACATACTATGGAAGAGAGCATTACCTGACTCTCAGAGTGGAAAAGGAACGTATAAAGACTGACTGGAGTGGCGAAGGTTACTTTTCCTGTTGGAGTACTGGTTTAATCTGTGCCTGCAGTTTGGTTAAGCTCTTCAGCAGCAGATGTTAGGATGTGAGAAACTCTTGCCTCACCACCATGTGTCATCAAGACTGGGAAAAAGACTGTCAGTTGTTTTTTTTTTAATCTGTCCTCTCTTCTGATGCCCTTCTACCCACAACATCTTAATTTTCTACCCAGTTTAAGGGGGACTTTAAGGTTTCTCATGGATACGTTGCTAACATTTTTAACTTCAGTAAAGGAATGTATCCCCTAGCCCACTTCTTATAAATAATAGAATGCATCCAATAAAATGTTGTCAATAAAATTAAGAGAAATTATCTGTCCTTGATAGACAGCTCACATATACAGTTTCAGCTTGGGTAATTAAATAAAACTAGCAAAACTGGACAGGCAATCAAAATGGAAAAAGCCATGCTAATTTAGCAAGTATACAAGTCCCCAGACTACAGTTTTGGCTGCTGTTACTTATCTTAATGTCTTTACAACAATTAAAAAATATATTTTATAGAATAAGCTTGTAGCAAGAATGAACTTATTAGCTTAGTTGTGAAATGCTTTAAGTACAAGGAGTAGCCGGTGAGAGCCATTTAAATGAGCTTATGATTTGACAGAAAATAATATTGGGAAAAATTTGCTTAAAAAAAGCTGAAGCCAGATGTGCTGGACTTTACTAAGGTATTTTCTGAAGGTTAGAGGATGTACATTCATCTTTTTCCCTGGCACTGCAGTAGTCTCTGCTCAGCTCTCCATGCCAAGTACTCTTAATCTTGTAAGAAAACACTACAAAAATGTGGTGTGCATGGCTGACTTTGGCTCAGGCTGACATTAATTATTATTGCTTTTAAAACAATGGAGGCATTTCTATGAGATAAACTTTTCTTATATTTATAGACACTGATCAAAATTCCATGGACTGGAAAGCAGAAGAAAAGGTCAGTACTTGGTAAACTTCAGTCTGTTTGTTTCTAAGCCACAGGTAGGTGTGTTGTGTGGATGTGGTGGGGTGTATAGCTTCCTTTCTGCATTCCTCAGCTGCCTTTGTGTCATTCCTGTAAAGTCAAGGCAGAACTGTGGCTGTTTTACTGTAGAAAAATAGTGAATACTGTCTCATGGATGTTTGGCTGTTATTTGACATCTGTAACGTCTCAGTGGCGTGCGGCTTATTCTGCACTGGAGCATTTAGAAGAACATGTCACTTTACTGCATGATATTTTGTCTGAAGGCTGTAATTTAATTTATGTGATGAGGGAAGTGCCCTAGCTGGATTTTCTGATCCCGTTAAACCCAGCTGAATGATAACTTTGGAGTGGGAAGGGGTTTCAATATTTTATTTAAATATGATGGCTTTGGTAAGATGTTGAAGAGGAAGCAGCAGGAAGGGCAAATATTGCACAGCCAAGTCATCTTACCTTTACTGTGGAATACCAGGCCTGAGCACATATTCTTTGTCTGCCACCTTCTGTATTGCATTTTGGGCTTTCTGTAACCAGATCAGATGAATGAGGACTACTGGATGATTCTCTGCATTTTAAATGCTCTATACTTCTGGAGAAGGAAAAGAGAAGCAAGGGATACCTGTGCTCAATTGAGGAATTGCAAATATATTTTCCTGCCTGTTGCTATGTCAGATGTTCTGAGAAGAAATTTAATGCTTAGACTGAGAGACAGTATTTTCAGTATGGAAACCACAAGTCTTGGAAAAGGAGTTTTCCACTGATGGCGCCTTTTTCCACAGATACAATTATCTTAATCTTTACTGCTTTTTTAACATATCATGTATCAAGTATTTTTAGCTGACTTTCCAGGAAAACCAGTTCAGAAATCCTGTAGAGAATATTTTGGTATTTCCATTGAATAAAACTCCATCATGGTGAATACAAGGCCACAAGAGCTCTTTAATATCTAATTCATTAGGTTGAGTTGGTTATCTATATGGGAAGAAACTTCCCATTGCAAATATCTAAACCTTCATTGAAACGTAAATTATTTCGGAAGTTTCAAATTCCAGACCAAAATAATGAAAAAAAATCTAAATAACAATAAACTTACCCTTCCTCAATGCAGAAGAGTGTGCAAAAATGTTAACTTAATAAGTTTAGACTCCTGAGGTATGTATACTCAGCAGAAGGAAATACATCCTGCAAACACATTGTAAACATCAGCGCGCACTTATTTGCAGTGGGACCGGACTTAGACCTCTGCAATTATACCAAATTTGAGGACGGAAAATCTTTGCTGTTAACAAAACTGACAAAGTGATTCAGCTCTCAAGGTCCTTTACTGCTGCTTGAACAAAGTGAAGACAAAGCAAGGAGAAAAGGTGTTCATTTTGGTAAAATCTTAGAGAAGATTATTCCGGTATTTATTGAAAAAAAACCTGAAAGGCAATGCAGTCATTGGTCACAGTCAGCATGGATTCATGAGGGGAAGGTTCTGCTTAGAAAACTTCACTTCTTTTTACAGCAATACTACCCACCAAGTAGAATAAGGGAAGTCAGTTAATGTAATCTTTTTTTATTTCAGTAAAGATTTCACTGCTGTCTCTCACAGTATTCTTGTGGACAAAATGTCCAGCACACAGCTCAATAAGCACATCATGTGATGGCTGAGCAACTGGCTCATGGGAACAAAGGGTTACAGTAAATGGGGTGGCATCAGGCTGGTGACCTGTCACTAGTGGGGTTCCACAAGGCTCTATCTTAGGTTTTGCACTCTTCAACAACTTAATAAAAGACGTGGACACAGGATTAGAAGGGATACTAAGCAAGTTCATAAGTGACACTAAATTGGGAGAAGCTGTTGACTCCCTTGAAGGCAAAGATCTTCACAAATTAAAGGGCTAAGCAATCACCAACTGAATGAAATATGACAAGAGCAAGTGCTGGATTCTGCACTTGGGGAGGGATGTACATTCAGACTGAGGAATGAGATGCTGGAAAGCAGTGCCACAGAAAGGGACCTGGGGGTCCTGGACAATGGCAAGTTGAACATGAGCCAGCAGTGCCCTGGCAGCCAGGAGGGCCACCCGTGTCCTGGGGGGCATCAGGCACAGCATCACCAGCTGGGCAAGGGAGGGATTGTCCCGCTCTGCTCTGCACTGGGGCAGCCTCACCTTGAGTGCTGGGGACAGTTTTAGCAATTCTGGCATTTTTATAGAATCCCAGAACGGGTCAGATTGGAAGGAACCACAGCAGGTCATCTGGTCCAATCTCCCTGCTCAAGGTCTTGTGAGAGCCGCACATGTAGTACTGTATCCAGCTCTGGGACCCCAACATAAGAAAACATCAACCAGTTGGAGAAGGTCCAGGAGAGGGCCAAAAGATGATCAGAGCAGCTCTCCTCCTGTGAAGATATGATTAAAGAGTTGGGGCTGTTCAGGCTGGAGCTGAGAAGGCTCTAGGGAGCCTTGCAGTACATAAAAGAGAGTCTACATAAAGCTGAAAAGAGACTTTTTACAAGGGCATGTAAAAAGTGATAGCACAAGGGCTAGTGGTGATAAACTGACAGAGCATAGGTTTAGATTAAATATTATGAAGAAATTCTTGACTATGAATGTGGTGAGGCTGCCCAGAGAAGCTGTGAATGCCCAGCTCTGAAAGCGTTGAAGGCCAGCTTGGATGGATCTCTGAGCAGCCTGGCCTAGTGAATGATATCCCTGGCCATGGCAGGTGGGATGGAACTAGATGATCTTTAATGCCCCTTACAACCCAAATCAGTCTATTATTCTGGGATTCTGTCACAGGCTTTTTTTTTAATAGGAATGTGTTGCTCATTCGTAAGAAAAACAGAAGTATCCCAGCTCCTATCTCTACATTTCAGATCAGTATTAGACAACTTAGAACCATCTAGTTGAAGCACATTCAGATATTTCCATTCCTTGAAAGTGTGTTGGTTTTTTTGCCTTCTTTTCTTTTAATTTTCTGCTTTTTAAGCCACAGAGCAACTTAAAACAGTTACAGTAATTTTCATGTCCTTTTTTTTTTGGTTTTTAAAGATTATTCTGTTGATTTTGTCCGAAATCGATGCTTAATAGGCCTCTGTAAGTGAAAACACACTTGAATCTGGAGACAGAGCTGTGTGTTTTCCTTTAGAATGCTTCAATTATCATTACATTTTCTACAAAGTGAGAGAAAGTGTTTATAAGTGTTAATTTTGTGCTCAAAACTATTGATCAAGATACTGTAAGTTTAAAAAGTAAGAAATTGTCTTATTTCAAGTCAATATGACATTAGCTTGAATGTCACTATTTTGGTGCATTGTCTGAAGGGAAGTGGCGTGCAGGGTCCCGACACCTCTTATCTCTTGTACGTACTAAGGCCATCTCTGGACGACCTGTGTCTCCTGCAGTGCAGCTGGGTCAGCTGCTTGTTCACAGGCTGAAGCAATGCCTCCCTTGCTCAGTGGCAGCTGTGCTCTGCAGGACAGAACCTGGACTCAAAGCAGACGTCAATGACTATGGAGACTGCCTTAACAACCATAGGTATATGGGATGCAGGGCTGATCACAAATATGTCTCTACAGATATACTGAAGAACAAAAATTACCTGTAGTTTCTGAATCCCACTTGTAGCATTTCACTATGCAAAGAACTAGCTACTTCAAATTTTTATTTTGATTCTTGCCAGAACATAATTTTGATATTTTTAAAGAGGCTGAATTTTAGTTTATAATGTTCTGAACAAATGTTTGTTCTACAGCATCATTCCTTTTACTGCATACAGAAACACAGTAAAGGTTCAAAAACACTGATTTCCCTGCAGTCAAATTCTGCTCTTTGCTATAATCCTATTGTCCTGAGGGTTGTGAAAATGCACCTGAAACCAGAAACTCTGGCTCATGCTCACTGAAAAATAGTAAATACTGATGTAGCAAACAGTGTTGGTCAAGTTGTTTAAGTGGCACATTCCAAATTCCCTGCAATCTCAAAGCCTAGATTTATCTTAATTTTCTCCAGTGTGGTGAAAACAGAATGCAACTTGGAACAAATTGGTCTAATTAAGTTAATATTAGAATGTATTTGTTATTGCCAGAGCAGTAGAGCTTGAAAAACACAACTGCAACTACCATGTAACAACCACAGAGTTAAATGGCTTTAAGTTCACAGAACAAGATGAAATAACGATAGAAGAGACTTTGAGAAATTTAATCCATTTCCCTTGTCTAGTTACAGTTGTCATTACTACTGGTATGTCTAATCTGTGTATATATATATGTAGTATATAAATTGTATATATGTATGTATATGTCTGTCTAATCTGTATATATACATATGCAGAAATACATATACATATATATATACATATATATACACACATATACACATGTATATCTGTGTATATATATACACATATGTATATATACAGATTAGACATGCATATATACAATATATATATACTACATACTGTAATGCCAAATGCACAGTTACATGCAAATACCATAGCTATCCATTTATTTATTTAAAGTTATAATAGATCAAAAGAGAAATCTCTTGTGGCCAATTATTGTGCCTTCAATACACATCCTGATTTTTAACTCAGCCAAGAGAGGACCTTCTAATGTACAGAGGTTTTCTGTCATGAGAGAGATTTAGCAGATGCATGCCAATCTCCATGCTGCATGCTGAGACCCTTTTTGGAAGGTATGGGAGGGCCAGTTACTGCTTTCTCCTGAAACTTTGTGCCTGATACCTCTGGCTTGGTTCTACTATTAGCTGAACACAGAAATTACTAGTACTTTTAGGACCTGTACTACTTGTTTTTTTTCTGACGTAGCTGAGAATCTGGGCTACTAAGCTTATTATTTTTTTCATATGGAGAATGAGTAAATTAAATGAACATTTTTCTTTCAACCATCAAATTCAAGAACATTAAAAATTTTCATCATGTAGCAGAATTCCCTTTGACCTCCCTGAAGAAGAATACCCATCTGATGTGTATAATTAATGATTCTGTGGTGAGATTTTACTGCTGAACTTTTAATGTACTGGTCAGCTACAGCTTTTGTGTCTCAAAAGGTACAAATTACTTTTATTTCTTACCCTGCATGAAAACTTGATGCTTGCACATGCTGTTTTCTTCCCTGCTCAGCAGCTGTTGTCTCATCGAGATTTTCTAAGGGATCTCATATGTGGAAAAATAAATGCTCTGTTCCCAGGTGATGTGGCTGCCCATCCATATTCATTAGGGCTGATGTTTTCCTAAATTAGTGGTATTCTAAATTTGCCATTAATAGTGATCACCTCTCTGGTCACTGTTTAGTGATTAGTCTTGCTGTGTGTCCTTCCATTCCTTAGGTAGAAATAAATCCTTGCCTACATCCATCTGTCAGTGGTTGTGTTAAAACACAGGCTTGAACATTCTGGGTCAGAGCTGAGGTCCGTTTAGGCTCAGAGCCTGTCTCTAGTAATGTCAGTACCAGAAACATGATGGAAATGAAAAACTATTGTTTGCCTCCTATTCCTGTGAACTCTTTCCTGCCCTTAAGCATGCAGTTGCTTTACCTTCCAAGTCTCTTGTTTCTGTTCTATGTCTTGTTTTCAACTTGCCATCTTTTTTGGTTTTAGTATTGGTCTTGGCTGACTGCTTGGTTGATTGCTTGGTTTGGGGTTTTTTGTGTTTTTTTAAATCCTAATTTGGTTTCATCCATAACAACACATTCTGATAAAGGCCTGGTTTCTTTGTAGAAAAATCTGAAACTAGGGGAGTTTTGCCATGATATATGTTGGTCTTTGAAAATAGACAAGGTAATAGCACTTGTACTAGCAATGATCTGCTGATGTTGATAATAATATGAGAAGACAGATGGAAGGAGAGATGTTGAAGCAGTCTAAAGGAGAATATAATGTTCTGTCTAGCAGAGCTCATTTTTAAAAGTGCAACTTTAAAAGCATAGATATGCAGTATCTGTGGTCACAGAGACTTTCTATGGGTACCAGAGCAGTACAAAGACAAAGCTTTATTCTGACATACTAGGGGGTATTAATGCAGAGGATGGAAGAGGGGAAATAACGGAAATAGCAGCATCTTTTCTCCCTTTGCTCCTCAAATGTTGGTGTTCATTCTTTTTATCTACTTCTGATCAGATACCATTTAGATGGTGAGCAGTTCATTTTGCTCAACAACGAATGCAAGCTTTGCTTTTATCCAGTTTAGTTCAGTACCAGTTCTCATGGAAGATACAAGGCAGGTGAATGTGGAAACTGAAGCCCTCCACCTACAACAAAAGAGGCATATATCAACCAATGTAAGCAATCCTGTGCTCCCTGATGTGTTGGGGCAAAGAGGAGCTGAGTTTTCACAGCATTAATTTTCTGTTTTCTGTGCCATTGTTGATTACAGGATACCTATTATAGGTCACCATTCATTAGGAATGGGCTGGAGGCTACTAAACAGTTATCAGATGACAAGTGGACTAATTTTTTATCAAATCAGATTAGGAAAGCTCATATGTTTAATTTGTTTTAAAGAGATTCTGTGGAGTTTATCATCAGACTAATTTTGCTTACTCTGTTTCCTAGAGGATGAGGCTTATCTAATCCTTCATTCTTGCTTGTGAATGTGTTTGTGTGTTTCTGTGTGTCCATTTCCCTCTCTTCTTGGAGTGACTTTTGCACCTTGAAAATCCTCAGTTACATGCAAAGACAGTCTCAAGATACAAAGTTTTTTCAAATCATGTGAGACCATAAAAGCCCTGAAGAAACAATGTATGACACATATCCATCAGAAAGAGACTTCGTGAGTTATTCAGATAATTGAATTTTTTGGGTTTGAATGTGTCCATTGCATCCTCTTCTTTTCTTTGGTTTATACCATTCAGAGGAGACTCCTTGGTATGTGGCATCACCTTAGTGGTTTACCTTTATAGAGGCTAATTAATATAATCGTAGTGGTGGGTTCCTTTTTTTCCCTCCAAGCACCTTAAGCATTTGCCTTGACTTTGGGATGATTTTTTTTTCCACAGAACCATAGAATGTCCTGAGTTGGAAGAGATCTACAAGAATCATTGAGTCCAACTCCTGGTCCTGCACAGAACCATCCCCAAGATCACACCATGTGCCTGAGAGCATTGTCCAAAATTCTTGAACTCTGTAAGGCATGAGCTCTGACCACTTCCCTGGGGGCCTGTTCCAATGCCCAACCACTCTCTGGGTGAAGAACCTTTTCCTGATATCCAATCTAAACCTCCCCTGACACAACTTCAGGTCATTCCCTCAGATGCTGTCACTGGTCACCACAGAGAAGAGGTCATTGTCTGCCCTTCCTGTTCCCCTCACGAGGAAGTTGTAGGTGGCAGTGAGGTCTCCCCTCAGTCTCCTCTTCTGCAGGCTGAACAGAACAAATGACCTCGGCCTCTCCTTGTGGCTTCACCTCTTTTTGGTTAAGTAACAATTATTTTGGCTGAAATTACCATCTCAAACCACTAAGACATTCAAAAACACCTTTTCAGTATAAACATGGAGAACCCTAATTTGTAGGAATTTACACATTTAAATATTTTTTTAGTGAAGTAAATAGAGTTTTATGGGTAGTTTGCAAAAGTAATGGTCAGCAGAGTTTTGCTTCATCATATGTTGATTCTGTCCTATCTTGAAAAACAATTTTATTTCATAAATTTTGCTTTCATGTATGGAGTGTTCATTATAATTCATGTCATTATAATTTAAATAATATTAAATCATCAACATTTCTAAACTATATTGGAGACATGGAAAGAAATACACCTGCAGGTAAGGTCATTTAGAAATCTTTCTTTTTAATTAGTTCATGGACAGGATTTTTCCTATTGTGTGTACATGAAGGTGAATGTCACTGGGTTTTTTTATAGTGTTGTCAATCAAATGCCCTCTCCTATCTTTTTTTTTCCTAAAAGTTGAGTTTACTCTCTGTGGTTGGAAGGATTGTCTGCTTCTCAGGGGGGATGCTATCACCCATCACTGGCTCATACGGCTTCCACTGCTAGAGAAGACAGCTAAGTACCACTTTCTACTACTTATACAAATTAGTACAACAAAATTGGTGACTGAATTTGTTTCATGAAACTAAGCTACATCTTGAGGATAAGTCGTCTGGTGGGGTTTCTCTGAGTGCAGATATATATCATGCTCTCACTCATGGCCCAGAACCACAACCACCCTTTTTGGTTTTAGTCCTGTTTGTCCAGGCAGACTTGGCACACCAGGCTGGTCCATGACACTGACCTTCAAAGCCCCATTTCAGGAAGATGCCTACACCACATCCTTCTGCAAAGGGGTGAAATGCAGGGCAGACAGACAGGAGACAATACTACTAGTTTCATGCAAAGCTGTTTAGGTGGGGATTTTCTTGAAGTACAGACTGAGTAACTGGGTGTGACATTGGAAGAATCTTGAAGAGAAGGGAGGAAAACCTGTTTTTTTCTTAACTGAAGATGATCACATAACATCCTAATGCAATGACAGCAGAGGAATGGTTTGCTGTTAAGTGAGAGTATGCACTGAGTATGTGCTGGGCTGTAGGGTGGTGGGTGATGAAGTAATAATGAAAGGTGATAAGACTGTATAAGGGAACAAAACAAATGAAGTGAAATGAATAAGTGAGAATACAACACGAAAGAAAGTAGTACCAGATAATGAGAATCAAGTTAGCAGCCATTTTCAGGATTTAAAATCCAGTAATTGAGTAAGCACTGGATTTCAGATTAGTTGTCGGTAGTCTAAATGTTACTTGAATTACTTTTTTCTTTTATCTAACAGTGATTACATACCTGCTGTGAATTAAACACAAGCTATTAAGAACATGCAAACATTGACAGTGTAATATGAATTTGAATCTTTTTCATAGTGAACAATTTGTAATAGAGCAGTGTTAAGATGTAAGAGAGTCAGGAGCCATAACTTTTAAAGTGATGATTAGATTTTTCTGAATATTTGGTGTAGGAACTGAAAACACTTTTCATTGGTTAGAGTAGTTACACATCTTAAGTCGGCCTGCTGTTACAGTGACTAGTTTGCACTAATATTGCTGGTCAAACAATCTTATGCTCAGCCTCGTACTCAAACAGGCTCTTATGTATTTGATTTGCACCACGAGTGGAGGAAGTTATGTGTGCCTTTGTGGAAAGAGCAGTGCTCCCAACATGCTGTTCTTTAACAGATAGAGTTTGCTTTCACAATACAGGGCTGGCAAAGATCCTTTCTATGGTGGTTTAATGTGTCCGTCCCGTTTCCTCTACTGGGACATCCTGCATGCAGCTGACAGACTTGATGGGGAACTCCTCAAGGAACAGTTGTTGAGAAACAGCCTGTGTCCTCTTCTCTGAAGGACTTGTTGGCACAAAAGCATTTTGAAGTTTCAGAAGCTAAGACTTCTCAGTCTGCTAGCACAGTGCGCTTCAAATTCTTAAGGCTTCATATGGCCAGAACAACTTTTCAACAAATTGAGGTAGACACAGAAGGAGCAGACAAGTATAGCTGCACACCTAGAATGTGGGGACCATTTATAAATTTGTAGATTTACTTTATTCAGAGGCCTAGGTGCTGAGATTTTAAATATGTTCTTATCATTTTAGATATGTTCCCAGGATAGAAGTCTGTCCTTCTAAACATGCAGATGAAACAATTGTTGGAAAACTGAATTGCAGAGAGAACACATTCCTGTGTTTAGCATTCTTCTACTTCTAGATAGCAACAAGGGGGCCATTTTACTGGGTAAGCAATGCAGAAAAATTGTACAGATCTACAACTAGACCTAAAGTGTTCTCTTGCCCATCACCCTCAATGCAGTGGGGCTGTAGAGAGAAAAAGCTCATATTTTAAAACCAAGCCAGCAAAACCAGCAGATAACAATCAAGCAATATTATTGTTATTTGAAAACAAACTCTAATTATATATTTTGTATACACTTTCTGCTGTCACAACATTAATTGGGAAGTAGTCTTCCATTATTGCTTGAAGTGCAAAGAGCAAATTAGATGGTATTACATAGCCATCTTGAGATGGCTATGAATGAAGAGGGTTTGTATGAAGCTGAGATTTGCAGTACAGTGTTAGTTTTGGCTAATCCACCTTCCCTGCACTGGTTTCCAAACCAATTACAACAATGGGAGGAGACAATTGCTGAAAAATCTGAAGGGCTTTCCCAGGCATGACTGTCAATTCTGGGAACAGAAAACATCATGGGGGCTGATTATTCTTTCAAACTTTTATACTGAAGCTATGCATGGGTCTGAAGACTTAGGAACTTTTTAATGCTAGAATATTTTGTGTGCTGTTCAGTGTGAAAGAATGCAGTTAAATAGTCCATAAAGGTGAGCTAAAAGTAAAATTTATCTTTATGGGGAGCCACAAAACCAATGGTATATACTGTGATTTTAAACACTGACTACCTGTTAATACATTATAGTGGCAACTCTCAGAGTATCTACAAAGCTAATGGCAAAATAAGAGAAAGCTAGTACTGTCAAGGTTTGCTTATTTGTTGAAGTGGCTTATTGTGGATCACTGCACACAGTGCACAGAAAATGTACAACATATTTGGCACGCTGGGACACTTCCACACCCACATTCTTGGAGCAGTGCGTGGGGTTCAAAAGGAGGCTGCCGCCAGGGGAAAAAAGGCTAGGTAATTTTGTGCCTTCAGTCACAGTGCAGATGGGGTGCTTTTTGTTGTGGACATCCACAGCAAAGTGAACCAGGACATACAGATAACTATATTCAGGGCATTTCTTGACTTGTGATTGCCTAAGATTTAGCCTAAAAAACCTTTTGATGGAGGGTTCTGTTGTGATTTCTATGTTATAGCATTGTGTTGCTGAACTGGTCCTGCATGTCACTCCAAAAAGACATGTGGGACCCGCCTTTAGAGAGAAAACAAAAGAGCAACACACTGCACTGTGTCATTAACACTGCTTTCAAATATTTGTATCAATACCTTTGAAGATATCTTTATCACTGATTGTCGTACAAAACTGTCTGGAACATGAGAGTTTACTAAATTCTTTTTCTTTGTGTTTATTAGCACAAAAGCAGGGCAAGAGCAAAGCGCTGGGTCATGCATTCTGTAGCCCAGAACTTTTTATTCATATTATTCATACTTCAAGTTGCAAAATATAAGTCTCCAAATTACAATGCTGCCATATATTCTCATGTATTATAAAAAAAAAAAAAGCAGTAAGATTTAGCTCTGCATATGAGTGGTGTAGGGTAGGAAGGAGTTAGAGTGGGTGACAAGTCTGTTCAGCTCAATGCAATTACTCATCTCTGTGGGAGGCTGCATTCAAGCAGCCTGGCATCAACAAAGCACCTGGTCTCAGACTTTTCATCACTGTTTTCCAGAAACAGCCGCCAATGATACCAGTCTGAATTTAGTTATTTCCTGGCTTTTGAAGCCTTGACTCTAAGGCCTTACATACATTGTTTCTTGTAGCTCTGCATGTAACATCACACCAGTACAAAACGGTGCCAGAAGGCCGGGGCGGAAAAAGGGCCAGTTCTTGTTTAGACAGTTGTTTTTTTGAAAGGTTTGTTGTACAACTGATCTTTTAAGTAGAATTTCATAAAAGCTTGATGTACCAAGGAAAAATGTGCTTTCTCAAATTATTATAATAAGAGGCTGTACTGTCACTTGATGGTGTACAATCTCAAAGACTAGTACACTATATCTCCATTTCATTTCTCCAGAGTCTTTTTACAACCTGAAATAAGTGGGGTGTAGTGTCTGAAATGAAAGGAGTGAGGTGAAAGGTCAGATATGACTTAGAGAATTCACTTGCGGATTCTAGGGTGTATGTGAAATGCCTATTTCTGGTCTGCCTGCATTGTAGAACTTATTGTCTGCCAGCAGCAAGCTTCAGCCCTTCCTGCCCAGCTGATGGAAAGGATGAGGAATAGCTTTGGTGTAAGACACTGAGATGTACCACTATCACTTGGGCACCCTCACACTCTGTGGAAATTGTCTGCATCTTGCCTAGGGCTCACTCCTATTTTGTCCTGCAAAGGCCACTTGCCTAGTCCCCGAGTTTGTTACGAAGCTGCAGCTCAACCTGTATGTACCTCACCCATGTTGTGATTCCTCTGAGGCAACACAACCCTTCTTACTCACTGCAATGAAGTTGATGGTGGCCTTTACGTACATGAACGGCTTCCATGGTGCATACACTAAAAAAGAAGTGAACAAAAATCTTCATAAAGAAATTCGTGTTTTCAGCTCTCCACAGGCAGCAGATTTATAGTAAATTGCAGTGTCTGACTGGGTGTTGCCTATAAGCTAGTGCAACAGTTTCCTGCCACAGTACACAGCTAAAGATGGAAAGTATAAACAACCTCATTAGGAAAAACTGGTCACTGGCCGAGAAGCTTTTGCTGCAGGGATATCTGAGGTAGTTTCCAAGTACCTGCTTGTACACTTAACCTAGAATAGGCACATGAAAAAATTAATCCAGACTTGGTACTGGACCGCCAGGCCAGTGGTCTCAGGTCATTTTCCCAGAAGGGGCTGTGTAATCCAGCCTACATGTCTGTTCAGACAGGTGTACACATTGCAGAATTGGGAAAATGACACTGTTGCTCAGTGGGGTTTTTTTGTTAATTTTCCATTCATCTGCTTTTGATCATATATGTCTCTCTTCCTTTTTCTTCTGTACTTAATAACCTGACCTACTCTGAAAGCAGATCACAACAGCAGCACCTGAAACAAACAATGTTCATAATGCAAATGTATAAAAGGATATTTTGGCCCTTTTGTGTCACATTTTATTCACATTTATTCATTTATTGCTAAGGAATCTAGCACTATATTTGGAAAGACAGGAGATACTCTAGACTGAACGTCTGCAGTTTGCTGCAAGTCCCTGGGTGTAACAGATTCTGGTTTAACCTTTTGGGACAGGGACACATCTACAAATGAGCAGTTTTAAAATGCTGTTGCCAGACGTCCACAGGCAGTATGAATAGAGAAGTGTCATAACTCCTTTGCTTAGCATGGGACTGATGAAGAAACACTGTGGCTTTTTCCAAAGACTACAGACAGAGGCACCTTTGAAAGAGAGTGTGCTATGAGTTAGATTGTACACCCTGTCTCAAGTATTTATTATAGAGCACATCTTTGAAGCAGAATTAGATGTTGATATGAGATGGAGAGTATTGCAGCAGGTGACTTAGAAGTCACCCAGACTCAAACCCCCTGATTTCTCCCAGCTTGGGAAATTGACTGGGACAAGGGAAGAGGAAGGAGCCTTTATATTTTTGCTGGCATGATGTCACAACAAGAGTTGAAGGAAGAAATTATATCACACTTGGAAAGTACTTTTCACTCACTGTATTTGTGCTTCATGGTAGGCCTGGTGTCATGACTATCCCTATTTTGTCTCGGAAGCCTGCAATAGCCAGCCAGCCCAATGTCTGAGACTGCTTCCTGGTTTTACAATTGCTGGGACAGCTGAGGGTGCCTTGTTTCTCCCACTGTCACACATATTTTCTCCAGAAAACAAAGGAAGAAGCCTCAGCAACAGTGATATCATGCCTGTTGGATGTCCTTTGGCACTGCTGCAAAGAACAGCTGGCACCACTAGCCTGCCTCCTTTTTTGTGCTTCTTTCACATACTGAAATGCAGGAGGTTCCCTCTTGACATGAGGAAACACTTTTTAACTGCAAGCATGCTGAACCCTCAGATTACAGCTGCCCTCTGGCAGACAGGTGAGCAGATGCTTTTCTTCCAAGCATTTCTGACTTACATAGGAAATGATGCTTGCACCAACACGGTCCCATTTCATTGCCAACAGAGGACAGAGGAATCATGGGGCAGTAGCCCACCAACCTGTTCCTCCAGACACATGAAATAGCTTCGTAACAGGAAACTGGGAATCTGAACTTTACTATTCACTTGACTATTTCATTCAAAGGCACATGACGAAAGCAAGCTAGAAAGAGAGCAGAAGTGCCCAAGCTTTCTCTTTAGCCACAGCATGTCAGCTCTGGGATGTGTAGCAGCTCCCTGAGCCCCAAAAGTGCAAAACAGAAAGGGTCCCATGGGTGCTTCAGTGCCTCTCCCTCATGCTGAAGCTCACACCCCACACATGCATAACCTGTATTACCTTTTCTTGCCAGTCACGTACTGTGGGATCTTCAGGCAGACATGAAGATTGCTAGCTCTGTAGGCTCCCAAGTTTTTCAAATACTGTGTTTCCGATTCCTGTTTCAATGAAGCTTCTCTGGCCTTTGGCTTTGATCATCTTCTCTAAGTGGTTCACACAGTTATAAAATTAGGACAAATATCTCAAGGCTTAACCATTACATTTGAGGACCAACAGAATCATATGAAGACAACTAATTTTGAAAGCATGTCACACAAATGGCAGGGCAGGTCATCCTCTCGGTGTCAGAAATGTATGTGGCTGAACTTCTGTTTGAGCTGTACTGTTCAAGAGCCTTTTGAGAACAGTTTTAATAGAAAGAAGTACACAGCTCCATCAGAAGTTCCTTTCTAAAGTCCTTTCCAAGGAGAACAATAAGAATCAAAACCCTCCAGAGGGTGAAGTTCGAAAAGACTGAGGTGTATTGAGATAAATGTGACTGGATATAGTGAAAGTATAAAAGAAAAGGGTTTGGAGTTGATGTAGAACAACAATATTTGCACTCCTAGCAACTTTGTTGGTTTTGCCTACTGAAGATACAGGTAGAATAGCAATCCCCTCCCTTCAAATCATTTGATGAATCAGTGCTGTGGACAGGGTCCAGTTTCTATCCATCCAGGATCAAGTTACCCTACTTTCCCTAATTTTGTATGAGAACAATGAGAAATGGAGATGTCTGTCACTAAAATGACTGTGGTGATGACACTTCTTCACTGACAACCTTGTAGCTGAAAAAGTTTGGTATAGTTTTGAGCTAACATTTGAGCTATCACAACCTTACACAATCATTATGTCTTCTTTTTACGAACACAATGTAGATATAAAACAATGTCAATTAGAGGGGCAATGTATTATACTGTGCTCATGCAAACTATTTAAAAGGCAAGATGTCAGGCAGTGTCTCCAAATACAGCACACATCATGTAAAAAAACCCAAAAACCAAAACAAATCACCATAACCCTCTGAAGAAAACTACAAAAAAGAGAGTCTTTCCAACCATGAAATTACTTTGTAAATCCTCCTTAGAATCTTGCACATGCCCAACATTAAAGAAATTAATTCACTGAAAAAGCAGACAACACAGGAAGAGTATTGGCTACTCAAAGAACATCTATCTCAGTATTGCAATATTTAATTTTGAATCCATATTTTGAAAAGTGTTAAAAGCTTAAAATCAAACCCAAACTGGTTTAGATACAAGCAGCAACCGCAAACAAAATCCTTGCTTAAACCAAGCTGAAAGACTGGTGTACCACCAGTCACTTTTATGTTTAATAAAAGTTCTTGCTTTAATGGGACTTTTTTTTACAACAGTGCTAATTTTTATAGGATATGTATTTTGTAAACCAGCTTTGCAAACACTTCCTGAATAATAAGACTCTAAAGTGGTTTTTGTACTTCCTTAAATTTGACAATGGTGACATCTTGTGGTAATTTTATTCATGGTAAATGGCCACCTGTTCGTTTTGCCATCCTTGCTCTGCAGACTTGCTTACTGCTGGGTGATGGAGTCCTGCAATTGATAAAAGTGCAGTGAATAGCTTCATTTTAATAAAACCATCCTAAGTTAAGTGTCAAAATAAATGTCACTCTAGCCACAGAAAGGAGAAAAAAAATCAAAGCAGTTGTAATTGTAAGCAGTCTGCACCAGAAAGTTAATTCTTCCTTCTGAAAAAGACTAAACTCTTCTTGCTGAAGAGGTCTGGTTAATGATGCTATGAGACAGACGGGGAAGTGTGTATGTAACTCTGAGACCAAGGGGATTGCAAATGTCACAGTCCTAAGCCTCCTCTCTTGTATGGGTTCTGACTACAACAAAATGACTTGGATATTTTGTCATTCCCAAAGTTACAGTGAAAGTCCACTGTTAAATAAGAACTATCAGTATAGTACAGTACAGTATTAATACAGTACAAAGAAAAAACCTGATGAATCCTGTAAGAATCTTACTGTTTTATTTGTCCTTTAAAACCAAAATACCTTATCTTGATCACTAACAAAGAAGGAAGTGTCACTATGTGGCAAGTAGTAGATCAAATTGTCAAGTGAACTAAGTTTGTGCCTGCCTAGCATGGTCATAGTGACATGGATAGTTTTATCTGCCCTTGCAGGAAATGTGTTTGAGGTTTTTATGTTATTGTGGGTTTCCATGGCATTCTATATGTTTTGTTGAAGGAGTGGGGTATGTTGCAGGCCTGGGAAAGGAAACAGGTAGTAAAGGTACAGCTCCCATGAATGCTGGCCAAGGATATCTGACCCTGTGAATTGCTCAATACAAGGGCAAACAATATGGTTTTGAGAAGGGTTTGTAAGAGTCCCACATATGTGTTATACATAGCAATGACCTATAATGCCTGCAGCATCAGTGTAGTCTTGGATTTCAGTTAGGTGGTAAAACTTTAATGAGGAGGACACAGGCCAAGCACCCACAGCAGAATCAATGCAAGTGATCAGTTTTGGTGGAAATTAGCAGTCTGTACTGGTACCAGTAACATCACATCATTATGGAAAGCCTTGGTGAATCTAGGGCTGAAATTCTAGAGCTTTACTAGTAAGAAGACTATAATATACAGAAACAATATAATGAGCAAGTACCTCACCCTACTTTGGGAATACCAGAAGGACTAAGATACACATTTACACAAAAGCTTTTAGATGATCATAAGAAAAAAAAAATTAGAACAATCAGGGATTCCATGTCTTAGATTTTTGTGTAGAGTACTAAATGTCTGACCTGTCCATGTTTTGAACAATCTGGTCCAGGTCTGACAGCAGAAGTAAATTACAAAATAAGGTCTCAGAGATGCATATCAGACATTGTGCTGAAAGCAATGGCAAAAGCATCTGATAAGGATTGTTAACTGCATAATTCTGCTCTCTCATATAGCACTTTAAAATGGGTAAAAAGCTTTACCCTGGTTACTACTAGCATTTCACCACTTTAGAGATATTTTCAGCAGGAGCCTTAGGCAATTTGTCACCATGTAAGATCTAAGTTTGGGAAAGAATTGGAAGTTATTTATAATTTCTTTTAGTGAGATATATAACTGATAGGTCGTATGAAATACAGAATGACTGAGTTTGGAAGGCACCTTTGGAGGTCCTGTGGTCAAACCCCCTGCTGCAGCAGGGCCACCAAGAGCTGGTTGCCCATGACTGTGTCCAGATCACTTTTGTAAGTCTCCGGTGTGGGAGACTCAACAAACTTTCTGGGCAACCTGTGCCAGTCCGTAGTCACCCTCACAGGTAGAAAAAGTTTCCTGTTGTTTGGAAGGTACCTCCTGTATTTCAGTCTATGCCCATTCTCTCTGGTCCCATCACTGAGCATTGCTGAGGAGAGCATGGCTCCCTTTGTTGCACTCTCTCTTTGTGTATATTTAGGTATGGATGAGTTCCATTCTTTCCTGGGCTGAACCTGTCTCAGCCGTTTCTCACTGGAGACACTCTCCAGTCTCTTCAACATCTACTAAAGTTTATTGAGAATGGCCTTTTAATGGTATGGGCCAGTTAACTCAGCACTCATGGGTGCATCCCATCAGGGCTCAGCTATGTTCAGGTTGCTTATATGTTCCCTGACCTGATCCTCTTCCACCAAGGATGCATTTCCTTTTCTCCACATTTGTCATGTGTCTCTGGGTTTTTTGAAGGATGGGATTACTAGTGAAGACTGAGGCATAGAAGGCATTCAGTACCTCAGTGTTTTCCATGCCATAGTGATGCCTTGATGGGCTTACCTAAAAAAAGGCTAGACAAAGTTAAGAGAATAAAAAGACGTTAAATTTATTGAAGGGCCTTCAAGGTTCATTTAGGGCAGACAAAGCCTACTAAAGAGGCTACACCCAAAATGGATGTCAAATGATGAGTTTTTCATACTTTAAAAGTTCTGTCCATTTACACATAGAGCTTTAATCCTCCAATTAGAGTTTCAGGTGATGATGTCAATTACCCCAAGTTTGCTCCCCACCGTTCACTGTTGTTTACATATCTTGGGCCCTGAGGCAGCAAGGTGTCCTTGGATTCCAAGCTTTAGAGGAATTGTTTTATCTAAAAATGCTGAGAGCAAGACCTTTAGCACCCTGTATTGGAGTCCAGAGTTATACAGTGAATTACAGATACACAAAAACCATGGAAGCTAAAATCCTAAGGCATGAATAGAATCACGGAACATAGAATGGTTTGGGTTGGAAGGGAACTCAAAGATCATCAAGTTCCAAACCCCCTGCTGTGGGGAGGGACCCCTTCCACTAGATGAGGTTTCTCAGATCCCCATTCAATCTGGCCTTGGATACTTCCAGGGCATCCACAACTTCTCTGGACAACCTGTTCCAGTGTCTCACCACCCTCACAGTAAAGATTTTTTTCCTAATATCTAATCTAAACCTACTCTCTTTCAGTTTGAAGCCATTGCTCCTTGTCCTGTCACTACATGGTCTCGTATAAAGCCTCACTCCAGGTTTCCGGTAGGCTCGCTTCAGGTACTGGAAGGCTGCAATTAGGTCACTCCAAAGCCTTCTCTTTTTCAGGCTGAACAGTTCAAAGTCCCTCAGTCTTTCCTCTTAGGAGAGGTGCTCCAATCCTGCCAGTATTCTGGGTGCCCCTCCTCTCGAGTCACTCCAACAGATCATGTCCTTCCTGTGCTGGGACCCCAGAGCTGGATGCAGCACTGCAGGTGGGGTCTCACCAGAGCAGAGCAGAGGGGCAGAATCCCCTCCCTGGCCCTGCTGCCCACACTGCTTTGGATGCAGCCCAGGACACGTTTGGCTTTGTGGGCTGTGAGTGCTCATAGTTGCGTCATGTCCAACATCTGATCCACCAGCACTGCCAAGTCCTTTCCAGCAGGGCTGCTCTGATTTGTTTATCCCCAGCCTGTGTTGGTACGAGGGATTGTCCAAGTTGTACTTGGTCTTATTAAACCTCATGAGAGCCTCATGGATCCACTTCTTGAGCTTGTCCATGATGTCCTGGATGACATCCCATCCTTCAAGTGTGTCAACTGCACCACTCAGCTTGGTGTCGTCTGCAAATTTGCTGAGGGTGCACTCAATCCGTTTATCTATGTCATAAATGAAAATACTAAATAACACTGGTCCCAGTACCGACCCCAGAGGGACACCACTTGTCACTGATGTCCATCGGGACTCTGAGCCATTGACCACTATGACCTCTGGAAGCCACCATCCTCCTAATTTCTTATCGACCTAACAGTCCACCCATTGAATCCATCTCTCTCCAATCTAGGGAGAAGAATGTTGTAGGGGACTGTGTCGAAGACTTTACAGAAGTCGAGACAAATTACATCTGTAAACCTTCCCTTGTTCACTGCTGCAGACACCCCATCATAAAAGGCCATTTGGCTGGTCAGGCAGGACCTGCCCTTTGTGCAGCCGCGCTGTCTGTCCCAAATCACCTCTGTGTACTACATGTGCCTTAGCACAGCTTCTAGGATGGATGTGTTCCAATGATCTTCCCAGGCATGGATGGAAGGCTGACAGATTGGTAGTTCCCAGGGTCCTCCTTTCTACTCTTTTAAAACAGGAGTACGATGTTTTCCTTTTTCCAGTCACCCAGGAGTTCATCTGATTGCTATCAGTTTTCAAATGTCATGGAGAGTGGCTTGGCAAGTACTTCAGCCAATTCCCTCAGGTCAGGACTCTGGGATGCACCTCATCTGGTCCCTTAGTCTTCTGTATGTACACACAAGTTCTTTTCCTTTCACCAGAAGGACTGAGAACGCTATCTGGGCCCAAGAGTCCAAGTTTTCCCTAGCAGTATCATTTGCTTTCCCATGGAAGATCAGCAGAGGTATTAGTCAGAGAGTCAGACAAGCTTCTGCAGTTCCTGCACATTATCCTGGACAGAGGATCCTGACAGGCAGCAAATCTCTCTAATTGATATGTCAGGTCAGCACATAATTTTTTCTGTCCCCTGCAGCAAGGAGTCACCCATTGCAATTAATTACTGCTTCCTCCTGGTGGTATTGTACGGTTTAGGGTCAGGTGGACCAGATCCTTTGCTTGAAGGCGCATGAGGCTCCTACTCAGCTTTGAGGATAGTGAGCCTATTATGTAGTTGCAAGCCTTTAGGTGAGAAAAGAGCCTTCCTCTTTGTGCCATAAGTCACCTGCTTCCATTTCTTCCATTCTCCAGAGGTTGCACTTACCGTCATATTAGTGGTGAACACTGCCAGCTTCTCATCTGCAGTTGGGGTTGGTAGCTTTTCAAGCTTCTGAGTCTCAGAGAATGTCCTTTCTATCTCTCTTTCCTCTTCCCTTATGCTGTGCAGCCTCATCACTTCCTCCTGTAACTCCTCATCTTGTCAGCAAGGATCCTCCAAGACATTACAGCTCCTGCAACAAATTAAAATGAAACAACAGAACTTTTATGGAAGCACACTAAATGTCAAAGTAGCTGCTGAAGTACAAATGTGTCTTCAGGCTGAACATCCTACTGTTAGCAAAGAACTGTTTCCCTTGTCAGAAATATCTTTCCCATCTTAGGTATCTCAAACTTCTGCCACTGCATGCTATCACTATTTGTCCCTGCATGGATCCTCCTTCACACCACATCTAAGGTGTAAATCAGTTTCTGTGTAAAGGTAACTTAACGTCACCTCTAACCCCTTCACACAAAGATAGCCTAGCCTTACAGCCATTAAGTCAGTGCAGGGCTTCCTGCAAAATTGAAACAAACAAACAAACCGCCAAACAAACCCCTACAACAAAGCAACATAAAGCAAGTTACAGAAACTTTTTATAATAAATGTTTGAGAAGTTACAAAGATTTTTACATAGATCTGCTGTGAAAATTACCATTAAGGGTAAGTCTGTCTCTGGGAATGACGATGCTCAAGAAAAGTTGTCAGCATTTAGAGAAGGCCTTACTGCAGTCTCACAGGTAGCTTGAAGCAGCAGAGAAACACCTTCTGTGAAAGTACTGTTTTGAAACAACTACAGATATATAATATAAATATCATCAGGGCATGGCTAGGGAAACAGATTTCGGATACTTGCCAAGTAGGGCTTCTGGTTTCCTCCAGAAGGAAAGTTGTCAGCAATGACTCAGAAGAGAGGATGTGAAATAAATGTGGCCCTGGACAAATAAGAATTTCTCTCTACAAACTTCTTTCCCCCAATCATACGTCTGGCCTAGTGAGAACAATTTATGCTTAAATTGATGTTCACATTTGAAGTTCCTAAAGTCTTTCATGCCGATCTAATCATGCCAACATTATGTGCCATAAAGTGCATGTTTTTTTATGGCACATCATCCTACCTCTATTTCACTAGTTCTTGTGGCATCTTTGCTGTCCAGGGCATGGCTGTTCCTGAGTCACTTTTTTCACACACAACCTGGGACACCCTTCTCCACCGGTCAGCCCTTGTCTGTGAAGCCTTGACTTAACTTGTGAGAAAATATGGGGAGGCATGGGCCTGTGTTTTATTCAGATAAAAACCCCATTATTGAACTGACCTGGAGGTCTCCATGTTGGTGAGCTACAGCTGTGTGAAGCGTTCATTGCCTGTGCAGCAATGGTGCAGTTGGGTGCAGCACCTTCCATTTCCAGTGGGAGAGCAGACAGGAATGCGCTTCAGCTGGGACTTGGACTTCTGTCCTATCTAGAAGCTGGAGGGCAACGAAATGGCATGAAGCAACTCTGTTCATGCAGCACAAGCCATGCAAACAGACTGTGTTCACTGAATGACATTGTGGGCTGCTGCTTTGATGGTTGATTAGGAGGT
Organism: Dasyornis broadbenti; assembly: GCA_013397935.1. Taxonomy (NCBI): domain Eukaryota; kingdom Metazoa; phylum Chordata; class Aves; order Passeriformes; family Dasyornithidae; genus Dasyornis; species Dasyornis broadbenti. The sequence goes on along the minus strand of VZRN01003449.1, from coordinate 201,793 downwards.
TGGAGTTGTATGGATGATACAAGTCTTTGAATTGTGTCCGTAATGCCTAACGGGGACTCTGGGCACAAAGGAGAACATGGTAGGCTGTGAAACCTGGATAGTTGGGTGTATTGTGTTGCTGATGGTGTGTGGAGGTATTGAGACAAAGTTTGAGTCAAAACCAGATGCGTAGTCTTCTCTAACAAGATTCAGGCACTAGTTTTCTGTGTGGTGCAGGAAGCATGGTGCAGGAAGCACTTCTTTCTGGTATGTTCCCTGTTCCTGGTTTGGCAAGAGGATGACTCAATATTCCATTGGAATAGCAATATATTTTGTGAAGCATGATGAAGTAAACTTGTGAGATAAGTGCTGGTGCAAGAAAGCAGTTATTCTGTTCTCACTGATCTTCCAGGTGACTGCTTAAGTGCTGTTCATTGGTAGCACTCAAGGCAAAGACTACATTTTTAACCTTAGCATTGCTGAGAGAGGCTGTAAATACACCCAGGCTGAGTCAGGCTCTTCACCTGTAAATAGAGAACATCCTTTCACCACCTGTATTGCCATTAATTGATGTCATCTCCACATAAAAAGCACTTAAATACACCTATGAACTGTGTTTTTTCTCAGCATTGACATGACTTCTCTTTCAAGATAAATATTGTTTGAAGTAAAGACAAGCTTAATATAGATCTCAGTTCAATACCAGTTTCTCAGTTCATTGTATCTTGATGGTATCTTCAGTGAAATTGAGTGTTTGCCCATGGTAATTTCAGTTGGAAGAAGTATATGCAACTTTTTTTTCTTAGTCATCTATAGTGTCAGAATTTGTAGTACTGTCTGAAGTTTTTGCAATTTATAATCGAGGCACACAGTACTTGCCAGTGCAACATTTTTTTCTGAGGATCTAGATTTAGGAGCTGAATAGTTACTGCTTTTTGTTAGTTTGAGCTAAACAGCAGCAAATTAAAAAATTCAACATTGAATTTCCTGGCACAATCTTGTGTAGAAACCATTTCAAAGAATCACAAGTGGCTGAACCCTATCAGCACCTCTGGAGATCACTGTCTATCATTATGGTCAACAGCAGCAAGTTAATCACAGCCTTGAACAGGCAGACAGATTCTAAAACCTCCCTGTTCCAGAGTGTTTAGCCATACTCATGGCAAATAACATTTTAATACTTCTAGTCTGAGCTTCTCAAGCTCCGGTTTGTATCTCTTGCTTTTCATCTACTGATGTGCACTTCAGAATAGAGTTTGTCTCTACCTTCCCTGTATCCTCCCATGAGGAAGCTGAAGGTCAGAGAAAGTGTAAGACCCTGATGAATAAAACTGGCAAACTGGTAACAACAGATGAGGAGAAGGCTCAGGTACTCAACAGCTTTCCCCCCCTCAATCTTCACTAGCAATCTCTATTCCCACACCTCTGGAGTGGATGGGGAGCAAAGTCCTCCCACTGTAAGAGAAGATCATGTTTGAGACTACTTGAGAAATCTGAACAGACATAAGTTTACAGGACCTGATGAGACCTCAGGGTCCTGTAGGAATTGGCTGACATAGTTGCCAAGCCACTTTCTATGACATTTGAAAACTGATGGCGATCAAGTGAAGCCCCAGGTGAGAGGAAAAGGAAACATTGTACCCATCTTTTAAAAGGATAGAAAGGACGACCCTGAGAAGTCCTCCCCTCTGTGCCTCAGAAGAGTATGGGACAGACCTACCTAGAAGAGATGCTATGGCACATGGCGGTGATTTAAGAGAGCCAGCACAGCTTCACCAAGAGCAAGTCTTGCCTGACCAACTGAGTGGCCTTCTATGATGGAGTGGCCAGATCAGTGGTCAAGGAAAGATGACATTTATCTGGACTTCTGTAAAGCCTTTGAAATAGTTCCCCACAACATCCTTCCCTCTAAATTGGAGAGAGAGGGATTTGATAGGTGGACTGTTCAGTGGATAAGACTGCATGGCTGCATCCAGACAGTAGTGGTCAATGGATCAGTGTCTGGATAGAAATTGGTGATAAATGGTGTCCCTCAGGAGTCCATGTTGGCACTGGTTCTGTTTAGTACCTTCATCTATGATACAGACAAACGGGTCAAGCACCCTTAGTGACTTTTCAGGTGACACCAAGCTGAGTGATACAGTTGACACACTTGAAGGATGAGATGCCATCCGGGAGGACTGGACAGGCTCAAGAAGTGGATCCATGGGAATCTCATGAGGTTTAACAAGACCAAGTGCAACTTGGGCAGTCCCCCAGTATCAACATAGGCGGGATGAACAGATCAAGGACCTGGGGATGCTGGTGGGTGAGATGCTGGACATGACCCAACAACGTGCACTCACAGCCCAGAAAGCCAAATGTGTCCTGGGCTGCATCCAAAGCAGTGTGGGCAGCAGGGCCAGGCAGGGGATTCTGCCCATCTGCTCTGCTTTGGTAAGACTCCACCTGCAGTGCTGCATCCAGCTCTGGGGTCCCAGCTCAGGAAGGATATGGACTGCCCAGAGAAGGCCACAAAGATAAGGAGTCACAAAGAGGCTGGAGTACTTCTCCTATGAGGAAAGACTAAGGGCTGGGGCTCAGCCTGGAGAAAAAATGCTTTGGGGTCACCTAATTTGCAGCCTTTAATACATAATGGGGCTTAAGAAGGATTAACACAGACTTTTTTTGGAGGGCCTGAAACAATAGGGCAAAAGATAGCACCTTTAAAATAAAAGGGTAGATTCAGACTAGATGTAAGGAAAACACTTTTTACAATGAGGTGGTAAAATACTGAAACAGGTTGCCCAGAGACTTTGTGGATGCATCATCCTTGGAAACATTCAAGGTCAGGTTGGATGGGCTTCTGAGCAACCTGATGTAGATGAAAATATCTCGGCTTATTGCAGGGCAGTTGAACTAGATGATCTGTAATGGTCCCTTCCAACACAAAGTATTCTATCCTTCTATGAAGTTGAAGAAGCAACAGATCTCCCCAAATTTCTTATCCCTTTTTCCAGGTTGACAGAAGGCCAGGGGGCTCTACTGAACCTAACCCAATATATCCATCTCTTCCCCATATTGTTTGGAATCTAAAACTGGACCCAGCGATTCACAGTCACCTCACAAGGGCTGAATCATTAACAGGGAAAGGATAACTTCCCTGGATCTGCTGTCTGTGCCTTTACCAGTATAGCTAAGCATTTGGCTGGGCTTCTTTGCTGCAATACTGTTTCCAAGGTAACAGTAATCAGAATAATTTAGGTTGGAAAAGTTATTCAAGACCATCAAGTCCAAGCATTGATCAAATACCATCATGCCCACTAAACCATAGCACAAAGTGCCACATCTACTTGTTTTCCGAATGCTTCCAAGGATGGTGACTCCATCACTCACTGAGTAGCCTTTTCCAATGCTTAACCACTCTGTCAGTGAAGTACCTCCACTGGCACAACTTGAGACCATTTCCCCTTGTCCTATTGCTACCTGCCTAAGAGAAAAGACTGATCACCATTTCGCCATAGCCTTTCAGGTAGTCGTTGAAAGCGAGTCTGTTCTGAGCCTTTTTTTCTCCAGCCTAAACACCCTCAACTCCCTCAGCTGCTCCTCATAGCACCTGTGTTCCAGAAACTTCACAGCTCCATTACCTTTTCTGGACACGCTCCAGCACCTCAATGCCTTTCTTGGAGTGAGGGGCCCAGAACTGAACACAGGATCTGGGGTGTGGCCTCACCAGTGCCAAGTACAGGGGACAATCCCTGCCCAGGTCCTGCTGGCCACACTGTTGCTGATCCAGGCCAGGCTGCCATTGGCCTTCTTGGCCACCTGGGCACACCCTGGCTCGTGTTGAGCTACTGTCACCAGCACTCCGAGGTCCTTTTCCTGTCTGGAAACCATTGTCCAGCCACTCTGGAAGTCTGCAGTAAATCATTATTTTTCATGACTACTGCATACAGGCCTTGGTTCCAATCACCAATGTACAGGAAAACCAGGGGATCAAGCCCAGCCAGCAAGAATTTGTGAAATGCAGGTCTTGCTTGACCAACCTGATCCCTTCTATGACCAGGTGACAAGCGTGTGGCTTGCTCCCTGGGGTTATTGTGACCCCAGGGCAGGACTCGGTACTTGGCCTTGTTGAACCTCACACCCTTGGCCTTGGCCCATGATCCAGCCTGTCCAGATCCCTCTGCAAAGCCTTCCTACCGTGCAGCTGATCAACACTTCCACCCAACTTGGTGTCATCTGCAAACTGACTGAAGGTTCACTCAATCCCCTAATCCAGATCATCCATAAGGATTTTAACAGAAATGGTCCCAGTACTGAGCCCTGGGGAACACCACTGGTGACCGATCATCAGCCACATATAACACCATCCACCACCACTCTCTGGGCTTGGCCATCCAGATGTTTTTTTACCCAGTGAACAGTGTGCCTGTCCAAGCCATGAGCAGACAGTTTCTCCAAGAGAATGTTGTGGGAAACAGGGTTTACTAAAAGTAAGGCTTTACCAAAGTTAAAATAGAAACTAAAGTTCAAATTCTCAGCCTTTTCCTCATCCACTAAGGTTGTCACCTGGTCACAGAAGGGGTCAGGTTGGTCAAGCACGACCTGCATTTCACAAACTCTTGCTGGCTGGGCTTGATCCCCTGCTTTTCCTGTACTTTGGTGATTGGACTTAAGGCCTGTACAGGGTAGTCATGAAAAGTAATGATTTACTGCAGTTTTCCTGGATCAGTGATGAGCATGAATCTCGAACTAGTCAAAGAAATTTTGCTTAAAAACACACATTGGAATTAATTTTGTCTCTTTGGTTCAGAAACTTGGGCTGGGATTGGATGTCTGTGAAGCCATAACTCAGTGTTTTCACCGTCTGCTTTTTCCCCATTGACTTTTTCCTGAAGGAATAGGCAGAAAATGCTGCTCTTTTAAAAATGTGCAAGATGCTAGAGCTCCAAATGCTACACAAATTGTCCCTGTTTTGCAGCACAGTTACTCAAGAAATAACCCAAATAGTCTCACTGAACTGAACATTCTGTGGTTGGTGGTTCTATCTCTCTGTGATAGGTGAGCCAGAATCTGATTACCAGGGGATCTCTGTATACTGTAAACCTTGAAATCTAGAAAAACAAGTGGTTTCACATAAATTACTTTTCAGAACTTAGTCATATTCACAAATAGTACTAACATGTCTAAAGGCAAAAGGGACCAGTGGGGAGGTCACTACCACACTGCCACAAGCATTCTGCTGTCAGATATTCTGGTATCCGGGGCTGAAGACCCACAGGTTCTTATCTTAGTATAGGTAGGCAGAAGATCTGAACCGTGATTATGTTGAAGGTGTTGCAGTGTCCAAATGATAATGGCTTCCCATTGCTGGCTGGGCTTGCGTGAATAGTCCTTGTCTCAGGTCTGTCCTACAGAGGTCACTGCAGACCCATTTCTGAGACAACTACAATGCTGGCTTGCAATATTATCACACTAACACTAAAGGCAGGTTGAAGTGTCTTTGTCTACCAAGAGTATTTATTTATATTTCTTACCTGCTTGCATTGTGACTAGTGAAAATGTCATGTATCCTTCATGTATCACAGATAGATTCAGTGTAACGCTGAGACCAAGACTAGTAAACATTGTGTTTTGGCTTAACTTTGAGCCAGGAAAAAGGAAAAATTAGGACTGCAGTTCATCCTGTTTTTAAAGATGGACAGTGAACTCTAAATTAGAATGAAACTTGCAGTCTTGGACTTCTGGTTTTCTCCTACCTGAAGTAAATTTGTAATTTCACAGATGTCTGTGACATTGTTTCTATTATTTTTGGTGAAAGCTTTTTATTGTTTGTAAATATTGAAGAGCGGTGAAATAAAGCTTTTCAAATTAGAGAAAAAGCTAATAGTACCTTTGAAAAACCAGTTTCAACATTTGGATTGAACCTCAGATTGCATTTACGAAAAAGTTTCCTCAGATGCTAACCCTCAATTAACAGCACTGTGATTATATTTAATAACAGGTTTATTTTTCGGATTACTGTTCAAGTGTTTGTCTGTAGTGTTGGAATACAAGTGGTGAAAGAAGACATAGTGATTCTTTTCCCATGACAATTTTTTAGGAGCATGGTTTCCAAACTACTGAAACAAGCTTTAGGAAAAAAGCCCAGTTTATGATTCTGTCTGCATCCTACATTAGTATTTTTAAAATTTATACTAAAGGAGAACATCCAGGCTCACAGCTGGATTAAAACCTCAAAATGTTTGATTTAGACCTTGATTCATGAACTGATGGAGGTTCCAGCTTTGGCTGCAGTGGGTTTCTGCAGCCAGTGCTTTGAGTGACTGTGTGTCCTGTGCTTTCCCATGGCATTAGCGATTCTGCACCTGGGATGGGGCAACCCTGGAGGTACAGACAGATTGAGGAATGAGATGCTGGAGAGCAGTGCCAGAGAAACGGACCTTGGGGCCCTGATCAATGGCAAGTTGAACATGAGTCAGCAGTGCCCTGGCAGCCAGGAGGGCCCCCCGTGTCCTGAGGGGCATCAGGCACAGCATCGCCAGTCAGGCAAGGGAGGGGATTGTCCCACTCCGCTCTGCACTGGGGTGGCCTCACCTCGAGTGCTGGGGGCTGTTTTGGGTGCCACAATAGAAGAGAGATATAAACCTATTGGAGAGTGGCAAAGGAGGACTATGAAGATGAAGTGCCTAGAAGGGAAACCATAACAGGAACAGCTGGGGTCACTTGACTTGTTCAGCCAGAAGAAGAGGAGACTGAGGGGAGACCTCATTGCAGTCAACTTCCCTGTGGGGGGCAGAGGGGGAGGTAATGGTTTTAAACTGAAAGAGGGTAGATTTGCTTGGATATAAGGATGAAATCTTTTACAATGAAGGTGGTAAGGCACTGGAACAAGTTGTTCAGAGAAGCTGTCGATGCCCCATCACTGGAAGCGTCCAAGGTCAGGTTTCACACCCTCATTTAGTGAAGGATGTTCCTACCATGGGCCATCATTATCTTTAAAGGTCCCTTTTAACCATAACCATGTTATGATTCTATATTTAATAAATACCATAGAATTTTTTTAAATTTGCAGAATTTGCAAGAAAATGAAATGTAGAATATTGAAAAAGGATACTTGAATATAGACACTTTATAATAACAAAAGTTGACTCAGGAGTCAGCCACACTTGAATATATCCACTAACTTTATGACTGTTACTTGGGCTATCAGCATCCTTTTTTGCCAAAACAGTAAAAGAGTATAGTAAGAAACTATACTTTGATTATATAAACTATACTTTATATATAGATTAATCTGAGAGTGAAACTGTGTTATAACAGCTGCTCTGTCTTGAGTTGAATAATCATAAGAACCTAAAAAATCATCTTATTATCTTATTATGCCATGTAACAGAAATGATCATAGGACTTGTGATTATCACAGGTAATTAAAGACACAGGTGGCTGTGGGATTTTCCCCTGCTATTTATACATTCCTAATTTATTAGTTTAGCCTTAAATGTAAAAGATTCACCATAGAACATTAATAGTTGGCCAACATCCAAAAATATCACCCAGAACAGAAGGGAGAGTAAAATTCTATTCAATTAAGACCGAGGTGCTTGCTGAGGTCTTTCAAAGCACAGGTTTTGAGGAGCTCCAGCAAGATCTGAATGAAAAAATGTGATGCCAAGCTCTCAGTAAATAAGACCCAGTGTCTCATTCTCATGTTTGGGTGCCCTTTTCTTACTCTCTCTTTTTCACAATATATCAGGGTCTGTAGGACTGTCCTGGCTGGGCAAATATATTCCATGGAATGAGGCACGCAAAAAAGAATACCTGGCACAGGAGAGAAACTGACTGAAGAGATAGTCGGCAGTTTTCCCTCTCGTGGACACTATAACACCAAAGCCGAGAAGCACCTGCGAGTGTATTAATGGTGCAGCAAGGAAGGTTAATTAGCATCTACTTTAGAGATTAGGTTTTCATTTGTGCCAGTACACAAAGGCATATACTCTGAAAAACCATTAGCTTGAGGAAAGCCCTTCTACCTACCCATGCTTTCTAGCCAGACAGCATTTCTTTTGGTATTTTCCTCCCTTCTTAGTGTCTCTGCCTTGTGAGATATTGAAACCCATGGCTGCAGTCCAGCTAAACATTTAAAACTTTTTAAATTTTAAATAATTTTATCTTTTTCTATTGAAATCAAACCAATGAAAGTCTTTGAAATGTTTCCCTGTAATAGTAACGTGCAGTGCTGTGAAAATGCCAGGAAAAAAAAAGGATATGAGCAATGCAACAAAAATGTTCATAAGTATTGACAGTCATTACTAGCATCCAGTATTGTTTTATGTTAATGGGTATAAGTTTTCATTAGACATTGATATGATTACTTTTGATTGTAATCTTGAATTTATATATATGCATATGTGTGCACATATATTCTTTCTAGAGATACAGTATCTCTTAAAAAAAATAGCTGATGCCAAAGCTCTTGGATGCCAACAAGAAAGAAAACAATGACAAAATGCTTTTTAAAGATTGTTTGTATTTAATTTTCCTGTTTCTCTGTGGCCAGGTTTTTCCGCAATTTATGTATCCCCATGCTATGCAACGTTTTATGTTGTCAGAGTTGTCAGAAAAAACCTCAAAACATATTAGCTCATATGACACTTTGCATCTAAGCCAGCAACAACAAACAGTCTGAATTCAGCTACACAAGAAATAATTTATAATGTTTCTGAAAGTCAGGACTGTGTCTTCATTACAGGTGTAACAGGAAGCTAGAAAAGGAAAGGAAGGAGATCTCATTAAGTATCACAGCACTTCTCTGGAAACCTTGGAAGATTTTTCTCCTGCAGCTAAAGCTCACTGGATTTGTTTGTCTAATCCTTATATTATAGAATTTAACTGACAGTGTGATTTTTTTCAAGTCAACTCCATTTAAATCCATGAATGCCAGGGATTTTTGTGGAACTGCAAACCTCTTCAGTTACAGAGCACAGAAAATCAGTCACTTGCTTTGAATTAAGAGATTTTAAACGAGAGTTTTAAGTATCCTTACAGAATAAATCAGGAATATTAAAAAGTAACATTTTGGGAGGTAAGAATATGTTTTTAGCAATATGGAGGAAATAGATAGAAATGGACCTAAATCACTTATGCTTATGTATTTGTACTGTCAGGCTCATGGAAGTTAGTGAACTGCATAGGCATATCACAGAGTAGAATTTTGTGTAGTATAAGCTTATTAATAAATTCAGGTGCGCTTGAGGATTTTTGGGCATTTCTGAGACACATCATATCCCTGGAAAGAATGGAACATGTGACTTGGTTTTACTCTCTTCTGTTTAGGGTCCTTTAAACAAGAGCAATACAGTATGATAGGGAATAAGCAACAGTTATGAGGGTTGGTTTTTTTTTTTTTGCACAATGTAAACTATTGCAGCTTAGAATAACAAACTCTAATGGAATGAAGTAAAGATTGTAGTATTATATAGATCATCATAGCTGCTTTCATGTCCATTCTACAAATGAGAAAAAAGAGATAATTTGTTAGCATTGCTTTACATAAATTTAAGGCAAGATGCAGGAGATGAAATTCAAATCCACTATATCCCTGTAGTTCTTAAACTCATAGAGCTAATTAAATGTGAAGATATGTTGATACAATTATATGAACTGGGCTGGGAATACGAGTGAGTACTGTTGTGAAAACAAAGTCAGGAAAGTCAGTATTTTGACACTTGGCCAGCATATAGACAACTTTCTTATCTCTGACATATGCCTAAACACAAACTTTTGAGAATACTGTGTGACCAGCCATATATCTGCACTTTGATTTAGCTTCAGTAGAGGCTACAGGAGTCTTTTGTAACTTCAAGTAGAGAAATACTGTTTTAGGAAGTATATTCAATGGTGCAGAAGCAGAAAACATAAGAAAAAAATTCCAACAGTAAAACATATGATCCTAGGAAAAAGTTAGATTTCTATCTGAAAGAATTGAACAATTCAAAATTGAACAAAAAAACAGTACCATCAAATTATTAATGTTATTTTTAAATTACACATCTTCCCATAATGAAAATATTCTAAAACAATGAAAAGAAGGGAGTATAGGTGATTTTCTTAAACACATATCAGAGAGTACAAAGTCAAGACACCTTATACTCAGGTTTCATGGAGACAACGGTTACCTCTTTCCAAGGAATGGGCTTTCCGTGGCAATACTATACATACAACACCATAGGTTCATCCATGTGTCTCCTCCAGATCCTTTTCTAAATTGCACATCATCTTTTGGAAGAGGCACACTGACTGCTGAAGATAGCCTTGTTTGGAGTGAGTTGTTCAATATCTGATTGACCAAGGATCTACTTTTTAGTGTGTTCTCCACCAGTATTTTCTGAATTAGTTTCTTGAGTAGAAGTCCAAAGGTACTACAATGAAGAAAGCTAAATACATACATGCCAGTATTTATTACAGGGTATGAAGTAAAATTTAACATTAAAACTCAGTGTTTAAATGAATAAGCTCAGAAACAAGTATAGGAGAAAAATTGCAGTGGAATGTGCATACCACTGGAGTGATTAATAAAATACTTACTCTCCCAGACAAGAAAAGTGAGTTTCAACATTGTACTTATCTGCTGTTCAATCTAAAATTGCTGGGGCCTACAAAAGAAATCATTATTAATATCAGAAGATCTTACTGTAGGACAAACAGTAGTTCTACTTTATCGCAGCATTTTCTTCTAAGGTTTCTAAGTGGACTGTGGGAAATTTCCTTCTTTTTTTCTTACTTTGCCTGCTGTTAGCATCCTACCTATAATGCTAATTCTAGCAGTGTCATTCATTCAGTACATATTAGGGAATGGACGTCATACTAGCCTGAAATCCCTTATAGTCCCTGCATGGAAATTAGACATGTTTGGTTTAGTATACTCTGGTTCACATCAAAACAATTTGACTTCAAATTAAGTTCAGGCATGAAGACAGAGGTTGCCAAGCAAATGCAGTCCCTCTGTTCTCTTCACCTATTTGTTGATATACATGATATTCCCACTTTGTGACCTGAACCCCAGTGTATGAAATATCTAGAAAGTGTCAGTTAAGTATTGATATATGACTATTCTAGCTAAACTCCACTGCTGATATTATGTCTTTTCACTGATTAATTTTTTATGAGAGTTGGAAAACTTATTCTACTCATCAGTCTCAGTTCCAGCTTTTTCAGGTGCATTGTAGGAATGTAGAACTCCTTTGCAATTAATTTAATCTAATAATTTTATTTTCTGACCCTAAAGGTACATAGTATCATCACATACTGTTATAGATGGTGACTACATTCTTCTGCAACAGTTCTGCATGTGTGTTCATACCATATAAAACCAGTCTACAATTTAACTAAATGAATCCTGTTTACCAGCACCAGCTTTGTCTGTATAAGAATGCTGGAGAACCAAACTCATTTTCTTTGAGGAGGTAAGTAAACTGCATATTTTTTTTTCATATTTATTCCATAGACAGCTTTGTCTCCACCTGCCAGCTTACATTTAAGAGTGTGAATGGAACAGCCTTTATACATCAATTCACAGTGCAGGGTGAGTTGCTGGAGCTGCAAGAAGAGGAACTGATTTGTTACAAGGGTATCTAGATGGTATTAGGAGCTTTGGACATCGTAGCAATATGCTCTTCATAATGTTAGTTTCTTGCAGCGTGAAGGAAAAATATATTGCCTCATCTCCTGTTTAGCAAGTAAAACCCACTACAAAAGTAATATCGGTGAAATCTGCATATAGAAATGGGAAATTGAATTACACAGAAAAAAGCTCTGTGGCCCTGCTGCGTCATGATGGTATCAGACAGACCTCATCAATCTCCTGTGCGAAGCAGGTAAATGCAACCTGTAACCTGTCATTGAAACAATGAAGAAAAAGGATTGGACCCCAGAACTTATGCCCGTAATACATAATTGTTTCTATTAAACAGACTTAAGTATCAGTCCTGAGAAGCTGGACCATGGATGATGGGAAACAGAGCCCCCTTGCAGGGCTCCTTCTTGCCAGGCAGTCAGTCCATGCTGAGATGGAAGTGGTGTAAGGCTTGCTTTTGCAACCAAACCAGGAAAACCCAATTCAATGAGATTTTAACATATTGGTGTCAGTAAAAGACTTTTGTTATACATTATGTTATTCAAGATGGAATTCAGTGACTACTTTTTTTTTTTGGTTACATCACCTTAACTACCAAAAATATTGTTCTCATTTACACATCAACTATTAAACTAGAATAGATATGAAATGGAAGATCTGAGGTAAAATTAAAGAATTGAACCAAAATTGTTAGTTTAGCAAGATTTTTTTTTAATCTGTTGCCACAAAAAAACCCTTGAAAAAGTTTCTGCATATCTATTTGCATCTGAGAAGTGAATGTTCAAACTTGGGTTTGTTCAAATCAGTATGTCTGAGGCATCAAGAGACAAGCCCTCCTAATTCTGTTACTGTTCTCTAACCTAATATCATTGTATTCTAGGTACTCTTGAAATTCTCTTAATTTTCAAAGGGATCTCCTCCTCCAATTAAACTGACTGCAACAATATGGAAGGTGTTTGGATGAAATGTTTTTTTCAGTTTTGCTACAGAAAGGCAACAAAATCAATTTATCTTTCAATCCTACTACCATTTTTCCCCCTAAAAACTCCGTTCTGTTGCTACCAGTACACAGAATAAAGAGATAAGAAAAACTAAAACCAGCTATATCTGCCTATTGTCACATTCCTTGTTCTCTATTCCCTCTGTTACAATGGTTTTGCTCTGGATCCTGAAGAAATAATTTCACTTTCCATAAATTATGCTTCAATACTGTGCTGGTTTAGCTTGGCCCAGTTTTTTCTGAGGGGGGAGGGAGGGTGGCCCACAAAGATGGCTCCTCTGTGAAGCTTCTCGAAGCCTTCACCATTTCCAGCTCTGAGATGATGGACATGCTGCTGGCCAAGGCTGGGCCAATTAGAGATGCTGGTTACGCCTCTGTGAAAAACATATTTAAGAAGAAATCAAAACAATGGGTGCACGCACTTTTCCTTAGCCAGAGGAGGAGGAGTAGGTGAGAGTACGTGAGGGAAAACAACATGGAGAGACCAAGGTCAGTGGAGAAGGAGCGGGAGGGGGAGCTCCAGGCGCCGGAGCTCTGCAGCCTCTGCAGGCCGTGGTGAGGCCCATGGTGAAGCAGGGGGTGCCCCTGCAGCCCATGGGGGCCCACGGGAAATGCTGAGATCCACTCGCCCATGCTGAAGCGAGAGGATGCCCTGAAGGAGGCCATGGTCCAGAGGGAGTCCTAGAGGAGAAACAGGCCTTGACTTGCACCCTGAGACTGAAC
>VZRN01003449.1:87404-184807 GCA_013397935.1 Dasyornis broadbenti | reverse complement strand
GCTGCCCGCGCCCGGGGGCGTGCGGAGCGGCCCGGCCCCTCCGCTGCCCCCAGCCCCGCGCCGCCGGCCCCGGCGGGGAGAGGGTGAGTCGGCGGCTCACGGCCTCCGTGTCAGCGCGGGGAGGGCGGAGGAGAAGGGAAAGCAAAACAAACGCTCTTGTGGTGCCGTCAGTGCGCGGTTACTCACCTCGCCGGCCGGTCCGCCGCCGAGATGGGGACGCAGCGCTGTCTGGAAGGACGGGACAGACAGACGCCCGGCAGATTTGTCATCCCGCTGGTGAATAACCGGAGATAGGTACCCGCGGAGGGAGGCTGCGGAGCGGCGCGGGCGGGAAGCCGGGAGCGGCCGGGGTTGCCGGCCGGAGTGATGTGCATCCCGCGAGGCTGCCCCGCGGAGGCTCGTGGCTCGGATGCCGGGCAGTGTACTCCCGGGACTTCCTCTCCTCCAAGGACTGTCCCCGCGCGCAAGAGACCAGATGTGTCGTGCTTGGTGAGGTGACAGCTCTGTTCATCTGCCGGCCTGTATGTTGCTAGCAACTGAAGCCTCTCAAACTTAAAAGACTCGAAATTCATGGCTTTTAGCTGTCTCCTCCTCTCTTATTCGCTTTTGGCCCCGGTTGAAGCTGCTGGTGCTTTGGCTGCGAGATCTGTGGGGTGAGCAGTGGTTGTGATAAGGGTGGCTGTAGTTGTCCCCGGGCCATCAGTCGGGCAGCGTATGGTGGGTGGCCTCCTGCACTTCCGCACGAGAAGTGGTCACTGCGAGGGCACCAAGGCAGGGCAGGTGTCCGTGGCCCCGTGCCTCTGCATTGCTATCGGCTCACATGGGAACACTGTTGGTGGTTTCCTATGTCCTGCAGGGACTGAAGATCTCACCATTGCTGACACTACAGCATTAGCAATCGTGCCTGCACTCCTGGAAAGTCTAAAGCCATTATAGGCAAAGCGAACAGGGCAGTATTAACAGTAAAAGGTGCACGAATCTGGATTTGCAGGAATCTTTGTTTACTGTTGAGGTGAGGATGCTGCGGCAGTTGATGGCATGTCAGAAAAGTGTGTCTCAGACTCAGGTACTCAGTGCTGCCAGATTTGTATTGGGTTTTTCAAGCATCTTGTCTGAAGTTTGTAGCTAAGCCTAATGAGAATAACTTTGCTCCTAGAAAGCCCGTGTTTTCTTTTGGAACAACTAGTTGCTAATTCTTAAGTTCCTAATAGAGAAGAGGCTTAGGAGGTCTTAATTAACATAAACTTGAGAAAGATTCTCTGGCAGATTGGTAGAAATGGTAACTACTCTAGGATATACATCACCCTGTCCACTGATAATGGCTTCCCTTTTGATGGCAGTTGCAGCAGTATCAATGACTCTGCTCTGCTCTGTGTTTGTACAGTCCCTCGCACAAAGGCATTCCTTTCTGTGACTAATCTTCCTAGGAATTATAGTGATGCAAGTAATAAGTAATTAGTAGATTTCATTATACTAGGTCTGAGAAACTCAGTCATGTTTGGGGGCTGGTTGCCTCAAGCGCTGCGGAAGACCTCCTTTAGCTATCATTTGCCTTTCTTGTACATGCTGTATCAAGACAGCATTCTGACGATGCTTGAAAACTAAAAACTTTCAGATTGTGTGACCTTTTCTAGTTTTCCTTGGCTGATGACCTGGGCCTTAGAAAAATGTGATATTATCAGAGTACTGCAGTTTGGAATGAAGCTCCCTGTGGTAGTTCAAGAATACAACTGTCAAGAAATTGATACAAATTACCAAAACAGTGGATGCTAATATGATGTATTTATTATTCTCAGTATTGCATGAGTTCTGAGATGCTGGCAGACATGGAGGGTGGGGAAGAGAGTCTATATAAATTGAGAGAACAGCTTATTTTTTAGCTTCAGTTTTGAAACCACATTGTCTTCCTTTATTGCAGTTTGGATTCTTAATGTACCTATTGTTCCAAGCCTAATTTCAAGCTCTCAGTTATTATTTCTTTCCTAGTTAAATCTCTGTGTGGTTTTCCTTTCCAAGGAGAATTTATTACCATGCTCTGGTCTGTGAACATTAGCCAGAAAACTGTACAAAAACTGTAACACTTTCTACGCATGTGTGCTTTATTTAGAAAATGCATGGCAGCTTACACCTATATTAGGGTGTGTCTTTCTCACAAGCAGTTGTGAGACACAAAAACCTTAGGAGTCAGTGAGGCTGAGGTGAAGCATCCCTACAAGCTTTGGTGCCTGTTCCTTCCCCCTCTCCATCACATCCCTGTCCACCTAGACTGGCTCATCAGGGGTGTGATGCCAGTACTTCTGAATATTTCCCTGTGGTGCCACTAAGAGGTGATGCTCCAAATACCATAGCCATGCAAGGATGGGAAGGCTCACAGGGGAGAAGAGAGCTTAAAGGGTAGGTAGATCCTTTGGGTGGCCGTGTGTTTGCTCAGCCCTGGTAAGAAGTAAATTTTTTTCCTGGAATTTTGTCAAGAAAATTGTGGAGGGGAACATGGTGAGAGGTTTGACTGTCCGTCATCATGTTTGGGATGAGGGAAGGCACTCACGGTCTTGGAATGCACAGTCCCAAAGGAGGGAGTTATGGTTCGTGTTTGCTTTCTGGGGTGTCTGGTAGCTGTTGTAGGGGTGAGATGTCTCCAGTGGAAGAACAGGAAGGAGGGACTATTCAGTGCCTTGTCCTCCAGTCTTCTTCCTGGGGATAGTGCTTGCTGCCCTATGTGCAAAGTGCCAGTGTCTGATAACTACTTTCGTGAAAACATCTCCTGAGCTGGATTTATCAGAATTCCTTAAACTGATCTCTGCACTGGAGTAATTTAGCTTTTATTGAAATTGAAAAATATTTACCTCTTATTTCCATGGGTGAAGCAGTAAGCCAACTCTGATTACTTTTCAAAACTGCACTGTAAAAGTAGACCATATAGTATACTGGGCTACAGATATAGATTTGTGAATTATTCTTTTGTTTTCCTTTCTGAAGGATGTTTGGATTTTCCAAGGCTTTCGTTCAGCTTTTAATTTAAATTTTATTACATGGCTTTCTGAAAGTGAATTTATGAATAATTGCTATGGATTTTGAGTACTTACTTTGTAATAATGTTATTGATGCAGAGTCATAGAGCTTTGAGTAATGTCAGCTTAGAAAAAAGAGACTTTAAAAACAGTGGACATAAGTGTTCTTTTGACACCTGTGGGAGCACAGAAAGGTAACTACAGTATCTTACTGATTGAAAGAAATATTCCATTAAAAGATGAAAAGTGCTTCTGTTCCTTTGGTAGAACAAAAGAGTTTGTCAGTACAGCCATTCAGTTCCAGGATATTATAATTTTCTGGGGTTTGTGTTTGTTTATTTGGGAGATTTTTGTGTGTTTTAACTTAGTACATTAAGTTTAAGCCCTGTTCACGATTGCTAGCTTATTTCTAAATAAGAGATTGTATTCGATGCTATATTCCAAAAATTTCCAAAATCAATTTGATTAGAAATGCATGGGATTTTACTATTATAGGTAGTTATTTGATGCAAAAGTTAGTTAGACTTTTAGAACGTAATTCATGTTCAATTGGCATTTAATTAGTTATATATGCTTTAATGCACCTCTAGATAATCTGATGTTTTGGTCTGATTCAGTTTGGCCACTGATATGAGAAGGTCCTGATTTCCTGATGGAAATTGATACTAAAATACCACAAAATAATAATTTTAACAATGAGAAGACTTACGCTCTCCAAGGTGCTTTAATATTTTAAAGAAAGAAATTACTCATTTGCGTATGAATGTAATGTTACACATTTTCATGGTAGAATCAGACAGGAGACTAGAGCAAGAAAATGTAAAGGAATTACTTAACCTGTTTCTACTGTTATTAAAAAGTTTGGCTTGTTTCTACTTGCAGGCCAATTGGTTCAAAAAACAAGTTTCCTAGCACAAGGAAAGAAATTATGAGTCCAGAGGCCTTTCTTCACGTGTGGAAAACCAAAGAGTAGCTAATGAGAAAAGACTATAGCATAGAACACTGTCATTCCTTGTAAAATATAATATTACTAGAGAAAGATAGCAAAGGTGACCAGCATATTAACAACACAAGCTGTATATTGACCTCAGTTTTATAGGGCTGGTAGGTCTATGTAATCTATGCAGAAAAATTCTCTTGATTAAACTAAAGGTGCTTTTGTTGAGTAAAGCTACTGCATTCATCATGTTATTGTCTTTTCTTGATTATATTTGTACTTTTCTAATGTAGTTAAAATTGCAGACAAGAATTACAGGGAAGAATGATTTTTATTTGTATTTATTGTAATTTATAGTGACATAGTGTAAACCCCTGCCAGCAAAACATATCTTTTTCTTTTTTTTGTATGTCCTTATCTAAAGACCTGGTCACTTGTATTAAGGCAATGTACTTTCTGCTTTTAAAATAACCTCTGAGAATTTAAGAATATTTGGCTCTCCTTATCCTTGGTTGAATTGGAGAGAGTGATTTATGCTTCAGCCAGGCATGGAAATAAATTATACTGGCTTTTATTGGTGTACTTTACAATTTTTATTCCCATAACATAAAAATGTAACAATAAAAGGTAGTATGTAGAATAAGTCTTTTATGACCATTTAAGTGTGGTTAAGGCATATCAGTCTTAGGGGTTTTGCTCTTGCCTTTGAAGAGAGCATTCTTAGGCCTTTCATTTTTAGTGAGTTTTAACTGGAAAGTGTGTGTGAATAACTGCATAGATGTCTCTGTAGACATTTAGATGACTTTCAGTCTGGAAGTGTGCTGTGAATGCAGTTTTGTGAAAGAAACAGGGATGCTTTGTGTTTTTTGACAGTTCACAGATGGAGAAAATGGAGACATTGCGGAATCATAGGAAGCAAATGTTTAAGTATGAAGGTTTTACATTAAATTCAGTCATGAGTATACTGGTTAGAGTCTTACTGGCTTCAGTGTTGAAAATTTTGTGCTGAAGATAAAGTTACAGTTCAGTGTTTTGCTGCAACAAGATGATAACTTCTAATTAAAACCTTAATGTATATATGAACAAAAACCATGATTGAAGCCATACTTCAGTTTTGTTTTTGTCAACTTAATTTGTTTGTCTGAACAAGTTAATTAAGCACTGAGTCTATGATTGAACAAACTGCTTAAACATGCACTTAATGTTAAACAGATGAACCTAGTGATGAAAATTGGGCATGAGCTGTTCAGCTGAATTAGGACTGAAGTTATACCCCATCTGTATGGTACCTTAGCCCAGTGAGAAGTGCAACTTTTCCCTACAAATCTTTTTTTATGTCAGGAAAATGTTTAGATCTAGTTGATTCTGCCTGGGGTTGTGGCTAAGATTCTCTCTCAAACCCCTTACCAGTCTTGTCATCTATGATTTAAATAATAGGAAAACATAAGTGACAAAAAGTCAGAGTTCAAAAATTATTGATGTAATTGGAAAGATGCCCTTGAAGATTTGCTACTATGTGATTACATTTCAATTATTGCATATCCATAGGCTTATAATAAGCATCTGGTTTTGAAAGGATTGCAGTTGTGTTTATGAATGCTCCTGTGCTGTGCTTTCTTCCAATAGTTTTCTGTTGTGAAGTGTCACAGAGTTTGAGGGATCACAAGATCTTTTCGGTAGTTTTGCTGTTTTCTCTTCATATTATTCTACACATATCCTTTAAAATATAACCTGCTATTTTTCTTGTTTTGTCAGTATCTGCATGGTGCTTCCCTACTGCATGTCCTTTCCAGCATAGACTGAGGAGATAGCAGAAAAAAAGGGCAGTAGCTGAGTTCGTCCTAATGACAACTCCCTCTCAGAGGGTCCTTTGAATCCTGGCTGCCTTATTGTACTTGTTCAGCATTCACTTAACGTCATGGTTGATTTAGATAATGTGAAGACAGTTGACCTTATTTCAAACTTCAGCTTTTTGCTAAGCGGAGAAATGAAAATAAGGTTTTCTTCGTGTTAGAGTTCAAGTCATTGCTTGTCTTTGTTTATTCTTCCTGAGAGACCATATAGAGCTTGTACTTTGTTTCTTGTAACCAGTAAAGTCACAAAGTTAACAGTCACGTGCAGTCCTTTTTCATCTATTACTTACTACAATATAATTTATTTTTATATATGTATTTTTTTAAACAGGCATAATACACAGTGGATTTCTTACTGACTTTGGATTGATATCAGTCATAGCTGTGGGTCTGTAAAAACACACTTTGATTACATTAACATCTTGAAAAGGAATGGGAGGTCATGCAGTATGAGCCATCACACAGCAGATATTCCTCATTACCTAGGATCATCAGTGGACAGCAGATCTCACTTAGCAGAATTCATGCAGGAACGCCCTGCCCATCTTCTAATAGCAGTACCCCAGTCCCAACCATTGGAAACTTGTCTGCCAGCCTGCACTTGAAGGAGGGATAGCTCCTCAGAGCAGCATCATTGACAGTCCTTTTTCACTCCCTTGCCCTAAATTCCAAGGAACGTGTGGTTACAAATAAGAACCCTTTATTGTAAGTCCCACAGTCCCCAAGACTGCCAGCCCCACAGTTTTTAAAGCCAAAAGAGCAAGAATTGTCAAATACTTTCTCCCTGTGCAGAGGTGAAGGTAAAACCCAGTTTTCTATTGCCGTCAGTGATAAGTTTTTTTCCAATATCTAGATGGTATTGGTTTAAGTAGATGGAAGCCAGTCACTTCTTTACCACTCTTTTCCTACAAAGAAAGAGACACTGCAACAAGATGTCTTGATATTTTCCAGGAAAGAAATTAATAATTTCATTATGCCCACGGACTTCTTATGGCACAGCAGTTGCTCAGAATTGCTGAGTTGTCCTAAGATTCTTTATACACAGTGTAGCTTGACTTTGCCTTGCTAACCTAACCTTTTGACTCAACAAATCCAGAGAGAAATTTTATGTTCTGTGGCATCAGAATTTTGTCAGTGCTATCAGGAATACTCCTTGGATGCATGAACACACCTTTCCACTGGTGACTAACAGCTGCTTACTGATGAAAGCAGCAATAGTCATGCTTTTTTAAGGAGTCTAGGCTGGACATGCTGTAGAGTGCTTTGTCTTGGCCATAGATTTGCAATTCATTTCTTGAAGCCTGTAGAAGTTAATGCTGCAGAAGTTAATGCTGTAGGAGTCAATGACGCATAACTCTCACAAAATTTAGAGTCTGGTTCTCTGTGAGTAAGTGCTTGTACATTGGATGAGAAAGTACCTGACCATTTGCTCTTGGGTCTTAGAAGTCAAAATGGAACATTTAAGTTTGCATTACTTCTTGATTCTGGTCATACTGGAGATGATGATACTCCTTTGGAGGAGTTTTTTATCGTACTTTCAAAACTTAATGTACACAGACATGAGAATTTAATGTCTAGAAAATAATTAAATAGTTTAAAATTAAATAAATAAAATATATAAAAAACCCCCTTGGGTTGATATCTGAGTGAAAAGGGAGAAAAGGAGACAGTTTTCCCATCTTATTTGAAGTGTGTTGCTTGTCTCCGTTTTCTGTTTTTCTTCACAACTTCCCTTTGAAAGCGTAGGATGTCCATCCCTCTTCCGCAAGGCTTGCAGACTTGAAACCAGTATCATTCCAGAACTAGTTGAAAGTTAACTGCATGTTGAGTGCTCTGCTGAGTCAGACCAGGGGTAATGCATATCCATATTCATTGAGTGACCTCTGAGATTGCTGATCTGGTGCTCACAGTGGTGGAGATGGTGGGTGTAATCCACAGCATATACAGTGAAAAGAGGTGGACTCTCCACACGATAGTTTTGGAGGAACTTTTCTCTCTCTCTTTTGCTACAGGTAGAGCCTGATTCTCACTGCCTTCAAAATTATATGTCTAAAAACTGAGAATCCATACTGGGATTTTTAAGGTAGCCTTACATAATAGCTAATCCACCTACAGTATGTGTTGCAGAACATAATGGGAAGATGAAGAGAACATCAGCCGGTTCAGTGTCCCTCTTTTGTGGATTCTGACCTGGGATTTTTATCTGCTGTGCCTGACTGCTTTGTTCCTATACTGTCTTTTCTACCTTTTCTTCTTGTCCTTACTAGCTTGCACACATGTAATATAAGCCACTTTTTTGTGGGATAGCAAGTAGAAAATTCAGCTGAACGGCTGGCATTAGGGAAGATTATGTATAAACAGTGTAGATTTGGTAAGATACTGCAGACTTCAGATACCAGCACTAGTCTTCAACATCTCTCATCAATGCAGCTCTTTTGGCAGATGTTTTGTTATGAAAAATAATGCAATTTTTAAAAGCCAGATTTTTACTGAGTGTTCTAGTAAGAGAGTAATTTATTTTAAGGTATGTAAATTTCAAACAATTCAAATTAGAACTGTGATCTAGTGTAGTGATGTCCAAAAGTCACATATTCAAGGTTTTAGTACCAGCATATCTGCACTTTATGCACGTCTGAATAGTAATTTTATTTTCTAGAAAGACTAGTAGCTATTCCAATTGCTTGTCTCATTCATTCCTATGTGCAGACAGTGGACTTATGAGTATGAGCTGGACCATGTTCATGTGTATCTTGAGGGTTCTCATGCCTCACATTGTAATAAAAATTCCAAATCTTTCTGAAAACAACACATACTTTCTGAAAGCACCAGACCTGTGTTCAATACTTCTACTGTTTTCTCATACTCAGTCAATGAAAACATGTTTTTGAACATGGAGAAATATTAAAGACAAACGTATCCCTGCTGGTATAGGTGCTTGCAGGAGGTAGCTCTGGAAATAATTAGGGAGGTCACCTTCTGTTTTTCTCTCAGCATTATTGGTGAACACTATAGGAGGGAGAATCCTACCAGGGGAGTTGGATCCTTGATCTGAATCACAGAGGTCATACTTAACACGCTTATGACAACTCATTCGAAGTTTAGGAGCAGTGATACAATATATTGTAGTCATAAAGCAGCCTGATGGAGAATTTCCATTGTGACCAAAATACCATGCTGAGGTGCTGCTAGTGACATCGGTGCAGCTGCAGCACCTCCAGCCCCTGTGCTTATAACCTGGTGGAGAGGTCCAGCAGGGACATGGAGAGGGGAGAGGCAGCCTGTCAGCCTGGTTTTCGGTCTTACTGTGTGTGTGGTTTGAGTTGGTGTGGCAGGATTTTTAATAATTGTGAGCAGCTCACAGTCATGAGTGCCTTAGCCATCTCCTTACGTCACCTGTACTCCCTGCCAGCAGGTGACACTACACGTGGGGTGAATTCAAGCCTTGAAACCAGGTTGGCCTTCTGTTTTACCTTGACTGCTGTACTAACACCAGTGCAGTCAGCAAGTGGGTGTGTGACCAAGACTGAATTATAGTTGTGAAGACTTGGCATGAATATACTTGAAATGGAACTTGAGGGAGCAAATCTGGACATCTGCCCTCCAGATCGGGTACTCCAATGAGAAATACAGAAAGTTGTGCAGGTAGTCATGAACCGCTTTTGTACTCCTTTTCCAGGGACATCGAAAAGACAGCTGTCATCTTCCATTTCTGAGGTTCCTGCAGTGTTTGTTCTTTAACATGAAAGACCATTGTGTATTTTATTTTCTATTTTCTTGCAAATCTGACTGTAATCTTTTTTCTGGTAAAAGTGAGTCAATTAGCTATTGTTCATGTGTACGAAGAGCTTATTTTCTGTTCGAGATCATTAAGGCTCTTCTTTATCCTGGAAATATTTAACAGATATTACATCTTGGGATTTGATTTGATTTTTCCCCCCAGAGACTCTGGAAGAAGAAGAAGCAACTCCAGTGCTGCTAAGCTGTGTGAGAACTGTGAGCTTGGTCAGGGAGGATAATTTGTCTCCAGTTGCTAAAAGACCCTTGTTTCACTTTTGAACAATAACCACATAGGTCTGTGAGGAGTGTTATATGCTGAAATGTTAATCAGTAAGCAGCTTGAGCCACACTTGAAATCTCTTTAACATACTTATTTTGCTCTCTAGTACTGTTGTTTTTTATGTGTCAGTTGGCGCGGCCTGAAAAAAGACAGTCATCAGTATTCTGTGCAGTTCTGTATGCAGAAAGCTTTATTCAAGACTAACTTCCTTTTTTAGTTGTTTTCTATAATTGATAACCAGGCAGTTTTAAAGCCTGGTTATTGATGATATTTAAGTGCAGTAAAATAAGTGATAATGATCTTAGTTTTATCCAGTGTGACACATTTTTCAGCTTTGCATGTCTTTTGGTGGCCTTGATATACTTGAAAAAATAACACAGAAACCATCAAGGCAAGGAAATAATTACTTGCAGTTCTGGCAGGTTTTTTTGGAAATTCATTTTGAGGACAATAAGGATGGGCTTTGGTGGATTCTTTTCTCTTGTCTAGGGCTTTCCAAAATGGCACAGCTGTGAACATGAGACTCCTTGAGTTTAAATCTGCAATTAGTTTTAGGGGCTGGATGACCAGCAATCCTGGTCAGGCTTGAGAAGGCTCACAGTCGCTCTTGGTATGCCTCTCCTAGAATGTGCAAGAAGTTTACTTAATTTTTATGTCAAAGGTAGTGCATAGATTCCTGTTGCAAGACACTCTTTTGGAGTGCTCATTTCAGGTTTATTTCTTCTTTCATGTTTTGGGCATGGTTCAACTCCTCAACATAAATGATGTTCAAGCAATTCTTTAGCAGAAATGATGAATGGAAGATGATGATTTACATTGTCTCTGTGCTCTACAAGCTTTATCTTAAACATTCAGAACAATGTTTAAGAACAAAATGTTTAAGAAAATAAAAAAAGCTGATTATGCCAAAATGCATGTTGGACTATGTGTTATGAAAGGCCCGGACAACTTAGAAAAAAGTCCTGAAGAGCCTTAGGCTTAATGCCAAAAAGGATCTACTTTACACAAGAACTGTAAAACCACTCAAGAGTATTAGGCATATTGCCAACAGTTACCCATTCTGTGTTAAGAGTGTATTTTAACTTCTCTCATATTGAGTCTTATACGCTTTACCCTCCACTTTGTGGACCTGGACAGTGAGCTTTAAAATTAATGGCAGCCATCCAAAATGTAGTATAGCAGAGGGGTTGGTTTAAGGAAGGCTCATATTTCTTTAATTTTCCTAGAACAAATATTATTCTTTCCAACTGGGGGAAACCCAATGGAGGGGATGGGCTGTATTGATCAATAGCGTGTGGTACCTGTATCACTCTGATGACAGCTTGTAGTTTCCCTCCATTGTTGCTGGTAAAAGGATGCTTATGTATGTCATCCTAAAATTGGCTAATGAATTGTATCCTCCAAGTTTGCAGAGAGGAAAATTTGATGCCTCAGGCCAAGCCATTAAAAACAAGAAAACTCAAACAGATGAAACTATTATATTTTCACTTTACTCAGAGAATCTTCCACTTAGTTCTTGTTTTTTCAGTTTTATCACCAGGAGGTGGCACTAACAAAATCTATTTCCATATAGAGGGATGTATGTTTCGGCCACCTTTTTATAGGAGAAATTTGTAATACAAATCCAGTTGAAGTAGGAAAGTTCTGGAAGTTTTGTACCTGAAAATTCTTGAAAACTATATTGAGAACACCTGCTTCTCTGGGTGAATTAAGGTTTCACCATTGTGGTATAAATATGGGTAAGTCACATAAATTTCCTGTGCCCCTATTCTTTTTATTGGCAATTTTTTGAAAAGTTATTTTTACATTTCTAAAGTGATTTGAGATCCCCACCTAAAAGTTCAATTTATTGATGTCAAACACAAAATTAATTTTAGACCTGCATGGACACCTATGGAGAGGGAACAGGTTGCTATGCCTTTTCACAGAGGAGCAGGCTACCAAAAAGCTGTCCTGTACACACTTAAGCATAGATGTGTAAAAATACTGAATTTTGCAGTTGGATTTGGCATTTTGGCGTATTTCTGTTGTGTTGTTCGAGAACTATATTGCCTTTCCTAGCAGTGCTGTAACATGATCTTCACCATGGTAATAAAGTGTTCTTTTATTTGGTCCCTACTGCTGCAGACCTGTGAGATGGTGCTGAACAGGAAGCAAACCCACTGTTTTCTTTGGTTTAGCTGCTCTCTCCTACTCCTCACCCACAGAAAACAATGAGAAGCTACTCTTCTGACATGCATTCTGTACAAAAAATGCAAAACGATCTTCTGTTTACTTTCAGGGTTCTTGCACAGCTGTAAATGCATGGAATACTCCTGCAAGCAAGGAGCAGGGAGTAGAAGTTAATGATCCATATTGGTCCGTTCCAACTTGAAACACACTGTGATTCTATGATTCTGTAAGTCCTTTGTGACTAAAAGTGGGAATGGTCTGAAGAAATCAAGAATTGTCTGCACCAACGAGATCTTTTTGTTTTCTATTTTACTTATGCCTGGTCTTTCCAAAGCTGAATTTTGTAATTAGTTCTTTCTCAGAGTTCAAGGAAGCTGGGGAAAATAATATGATTTTTTTTAATGGACCATGCTTACATGGTTGAACTTTGGCTTTGCTTGGACAATAAACTGCCTTAACATGTACATGACCTGTTTCTGACTGGGTTATAAACAGCTTGCATGTGTCCTTTTGTCTATGGTTCTGTTCCTCTTATACCTTCCGGGCTAACTTTCATCTCAGGCTTCTGAAGTGTTGGCAGGCATGTTACCTTATATTTCAAGTAGTGGAGCATGTCTTTCACTGCTAGTGGTAAGAGTGTGCAACACCATTTTTTCAGCAGACTTGAGATACCAGCTCAATATGAGTTGAGTGCAACTGACAGGGCACTAGAGAGAGTACTGAGATGAAGGTTTAAAACCTGGCTCACTTGGTGATTTTGTCAAAATGTGGTATTCAGATCAGCATGACAGCATATTATTCAGGTTACTGCTGTGGTGTTTGCTGCTGGAGGTTCTTGAACTTGTGTCCCATTTTGGAACTATGTCCCCCTGTTCTCCTCTCTTGCCATTTGTCTCTGTTTGGATTCACAAAGAAAAGTTATTTGTGTTTGTCCAGTGACAGGCACAACCACTACAGCAATGCAAGTCACAATGACAGTGATGAAAATGTGACACACAACAATGGATGTAAGTGTCTATGGAGAGTAAGTAAATGGGGAGATTATTCTCTCTCAAACAAACAAAAAAATTGAATCCTGGTATTAATTGTAAGGCACCAGAACAAATATACTACCATGAAATGCTTACTTTAGGCTTTTAAAACTGTATTAATATGAACTGTGACAGGCAAGGGCATTTTTTATCTTACAGCTCACACGGTTATATACAATTTTGTTATATACAAGGCATTATGGAAAAATAGTCGTATTAAATGCTGTGACTTTACCAGTGAAACTTGCTTGATGATAAAGTGGTACGACTTCTGTATTTCAACAGAGAAACATCTTCAGTTCTGGTGACTCTAGATGGAACTTTGACCTCCTAATTTGTCTTAGATATTTGATCTTGCAAAACCAATAAGCAATTTCTGTTCAATACTCTTAAAATAAAAGTCCAGATTATTCCTAAAGGGGGAACATTCTTGAGAGGGGTAAAGACCTAGAGAAATCTGTTGTATGCATTTAACTGTCATATTTATTGGGCTGAGTCAAATACTGCCATTTTATACTGATTGTGAAATTCTACTTATGGCAAGCACGACCTTCACTGTTTTGTAGACATTGGTTCTAGAGAGATTTAGGAGGGTCTAGGTGTCACAGGGCTACATGTGCTGCTGAAGCTGATTAGCTGTTGAATTTTTTCAGAAGTTGGGTCAGCTCTGTAGTCCCCACAGAATGTGGGAGACCAGAAGTTCCCACTGAAGGGAGAACACATCTCACATCATGAAATGTAGGAGGGCCTGGGACAGGAGCAGAGAATGAGCTTTTTTATTCTCTGAACCCTTTCCCTTAATCTGTGACACAGAATACAGGTGCATACACAGGAAAAAACTCCAAACAAACCAATCACATGTTCAGGCAATATTCTCCAGTTGCAGCTCTAAATACAAGAAATGGAACTTGTGATAAAAATCTCATTTTGTTGGGGTTTTATGTAGTCAATTCTAGAGATACTATGTGGTTGATAAAATCAATGGTTTAAGCGGTTTTTCCTGGGCTTTTTAGAGAAGTCTATCCCTATTTAATCTAACCATTTGACACATTAATAGTGTGGTGGCTGTGTGGGGGTTTAGTTTCTGCCTGGAGTTAAACCATGACACTTTGTAAAGGTTTCAAATGATAATGAGAGGCGAGCCTCTCTATAGTGGATTATTATGCTTTAGTGAGCAGAGACCACCACCTCCTCAGGTCTGTCAGTTTAACACGGAGTCTGACATTTTTGCCTGAGGACAGCACCAAGCTGACAGGTCAGTAGAACAGACATGCTTCCCCAGCTTTAGTTATTACAACAAAGCAGTTGCTGCATAACATTTCCCTTGCAAAATCTCTTGAAAGAATTTTGGCATGACAGGTTTCCCTGCACGTGTTCACATGACAGGCCCGTACTGTCCAAGAAACATCTCCAGGGCATGAGTCTTCTGTTGGTGCTTGGAGTGGTTGCACTTCAGCCAGTGGGAAGTCCTGGTGTGCTGCCTGACCCATGGTAGCTGTGTGCAATAGTGAGGAAGCTTCTGGTTTTCCCACTCAACTTTCCCTTTGCGAATGCATCCAAAAGCCTAATGAATTCGGTCCTCTGAAATGATACCAAGTCTTGCTCCAGCCAAATTCCTGTTGAAATCAGTAGTGTACCCAGAAATTAATATTCGGGCTATGGTGAGGGATTTCTTTGCACATTGATGTAACTCACCCACATTGTCAGAATTGTTCTGCAGAGCTTCCTGTGGCTTTGAGGGCAGTGTGATAGGGTAAAATGTTATTTTCTTTCAGAAGGCATTCCTTTGTGTTCAGGAAAGGTGGTGTTGTCTGACTCTACCTTGGTACTATTTATTTTTTAATGAAATTAAGCCTTACAATTTAGTAAATTTCATTGGAGATGAATAGGAAGAAGAAAATATATTTAAACAATTGTGAGTGGATGCAGTACCTGTTAATCACATACTTTTCCATTTTTACGTCCATGCTGTGTCTGCCCCTTTTTCCCTAACAGCAAGCAAACAAACAAAAAGAAAATAAAAAAGAGAGAATATGCTTGACTGCTATCTGGTCTGTATCTAATCTGCAGGTAAACAAGATCTATCAGACCAAAATCTCTCTCCTACTAAACAAGCCATATCTGGGTCTCCAGCAGAGCAGTGGGATAATGCTCTTTCCCTGCAGTTTCATGGAACTGGTATCATCCACAGGAGTATCCAGGCCTTTCTGCTTTTACAAATATTTTTTGGGTGATTCCTACCTTGTATTTAGTAAAAATTCTCTACAGAATTCAGATTGAAAGAATTAATTACTAAAATTATTTAGCAATAATTTAAAACTAGTAAATTAAAAAGCACCACTAGATTGAAATTTGCAATGTGGTTAAAAAAACACTGACAAGTATTAAGAGTTTGCAAATTGGAAATGGCAAATGCTAACTGGAAATGGCAAGATTCAAAGTCACTTTTCCCCAAAAATGTTCTCTCCTTTTCCTGTTGATCCTGAATACTAAAAAAGTAAGTAATTAAATTTGGCAGATTTGCTTTCTGTGTCTATGGTCGCTAAGTGGTTTAGCTCTACTGAATAGTACAGAGAAGGTTTTGAGAATGGTATCACCATGCAATGTCTGATCCAGTTCTCCAGTTGCTAGTGGAGGTAATAGCTGTTAATGCTGATGGAGAATGCTGGTTGGCCTTTATAAAACAGATATGCCAAGCCTTATGTAAGTTTTCTAAATTAACTTGTTATAAAAAATAAGATAGCAACTAGAGCTAACATAAAAAAAGAAAAAGAGAAAACAGAATGTCTATTCATAAATGCTGTAGTTTTTTTCCTTGCTGGCAAGCAGTGCAGTGCTTTGGGTGCAGTAAGGTGTGGTCCTTTGCAGTCCTTTGCGAAGTCTTTGTGCCTGTTTCCCCTGAGATGTGGCTTTCTGCTCCATCCTGGCACTGTGTTGTACTCTACGGTCTCTCCAGCCCTCTTGCCCTCCACTAGCCCAGCAGCTGCCAAAAGCTGGCAAGCAGCTTCTCTCTTCTCCAGGGGTGACCTTGGTGCTGCCTCTTCTAAAACGACCCCATGCAACCAGGAACACACAGCTCAGGTCAAGATATCCCAGCTTCTTTGCCTTTTCAGGAGCTGTGAGATAGAAGACCTTGAAAGCGTACTGGGAGCTTCAAGAAGGAAGAAATATTATCATTTCATTTCCAAAAAGAGGTTCCAGAAAGGTTTTGAATTCCTCTTCAGAGAGGGAATTTTTAGACTGTATTATGTTTTATTAACATTATGATTCATTCAGATTTTGTTGATTATGAACACCAGGAGTGATGATTTCATACAGGCATATGAAATTGTACAGGTTTTTCTGTTAAGGTGTTATATGGTACTGACTGGACTGAAGATGGACATATAGAAATGAAAAATTCTCTGTGTGCTTTTCAGCATCCTCCAGTCTTGGGGTTTTGATCAAAAATGTTTCTCTTTATTTCACCTGAATGTCTTTTTTCATTATTTTGCCTCCTTAATGTTAATGGAGTGTTTTCAACCAGTGTTACATTCTGCCTTTTGCACAAAAAAAGTTACCTTTACTTTACAGTTAAGCAGTACAGTTTGTATCAGTCTGTTTCTGAGACTTGAGTGAGATCTGGCCAGTGTAAAGAGCTTGGGGTTACCAACAGTTTTACTATGAATGTTTTGGAAATATCCTGAGTACCTGTTTTGAGCAGAAAGTTTAAAGAAGGAAAAAGAAATCTCTATATGCAGTTCAGTAATTTTGACTTAGAAAGTTAGAAAGAAAATAGATACTCTTTCTATAACGGCACTTGAGAAAACCCAGAACAAATTTATAATTCATGCTGTATTCAAATACCAGTAAAGGATGACAGGCAGTCATCATCATTGCTGACATACCACTTTGGCAGCTAAATACAGTTCTTAATTGCATAACATACACTTTAACATGCTTGTTCTCTCCTACTGAGACATTTTAATGGCTTATTTCAGAGTTCAGTTGTAACATATTTGACCTAGGTTGAACTTACATTTGTTGTATGCTACTGTTTGAACATCCGTTAATAAATCTGCAGTTGGCTGTCAAATTCCAGCTAAACAAACTATAATTGGCCTGTCAATCAGTATTCACAAATAAATGTTCTTTGTGAAAAAACTACTGACCCAGCATTGATGTCAATTAATTAGTGGAATATATCTTCTAACACAATCCACTGTTTCTTGTGAATGTTTTGATGCTTTTGGCAGTAAGAGAGGACTGCTTAGCTATTTATTTGCATAAGCAAGTAGCTATACAATTGGTTGACTTTCAAATAGGAGGAAATGTTTAAAAAAGTTTTAGTAATATAAGAGAAATCCTGTTTATCTTGGAACCTCAAGACCTGATGGAAAATGGGTTAGCCTGATGTGCCTTCCCTGGCCAACTCATGAGCGGGGGGATGGTTAATGCAGCTCCCTGACTCTTCTTTGTCTGGAGAGGTGCAAGGCTGTTGGGTTTCTCCTGCTTAAACTATGCTGGGATTCTTGCTAGATTTGCTATACCACCAGAAGTGGCTTTCTATATTGACTTCTTGCCGTGTCTGTATCTTTCCCATCTTGCATGTACTTTCCCTTCTCTGATGTGAAATATGGTTACACATCTTAGTTCCATGTGAAAAGCCATGTATTTTTTGAATGGATCATGTGTGTTCATAAGAGAACAGGGAAATTTCTGCTTTGAGTATTTGTCTCTGAAATTACTGGGTTCATGTGATGGGAGTATTGTTTCTGGCCTCTTGGTGCAGTGAATTGTTATTTAACTGCACTTGTTTTGGTGTCAAGATGGAAGAAGGAGTAGAGAAGTCATAATGAATCTTTTTTTGGTTCATTGAATGCACTTTAAAAATTAAGAGAGAAAAGAAATGAGGAAATTAATTTTACATAGATTTGTGTTTTCACATCCATTCATTCATTTGTAATCATAAACACTGGATAATATTCAAATCCCAGGGAAACTGTCAATTTTCAGCCAGTCTATTACTCTTAACTTGAATGGGGGTTGAAACCATTTGTTTAATGAAATGGCTTTGTGTAATTAATAGTCAAATTTCTAACTCTGCCTAGAATCTTGCATAAGACCAAACCCATTAATTTTTTTTCCTTTGGCTGCTTTGAATTCCTTTCTCACAAAAGAAAAACAATTTTCTTTCTAAATATGGAAACTGCTGACTACTTTATAACTTTTATTGGCCTCATGACAGTCCTGTGCAGAAATTAGGTAGGGTAGATATCTCACTACGATATTAAACTTACTGGGTATTTGAAATGTGCAACAGCTTTCAGTCTGCTCAAGGAAATAACTTGAGAAACAGGTGAGTCAGACCACGTGTCTAGTTAGCTACAGGAAAACTCTTCACCCATGCCTTTTCCACAGAGCCCTCTGTGTGGTGGTTATCAAAGGCCACTGGTCCCTACCAGTTGGGATGTGGGTAAGTCCTGGTGACCCCAGCATCACAATTCTGTCTCCTTTCTCTCTATGACTGCTCTGTAAACCAGCATTTCTAGAAACTCACATGCTTGTCCAGTGTGTGCCTTGGAGCTTCGTCCTGTACCTCAGATAACTGTGTCTTCTCCTTCTCTTTTGTATCTTCTTGGCACTCCTCTTAGCTTCCTGCAGCTTAGCTCCTTCCAGGTATGTCAACAGCAGTGATGGAAAAGGAAAACTAGCTCATACAGAGAGCAAGTACAGTGAGTTGTAATTTTGTAAGGTGGAGAAGCTGAAACTTGGGGCTTGCAAGAATTCTCTGTTTCAGTTGTGCAGGAAAAAACCAAACCCCCCAACTCTGGTGAAGAGTCTGATATGGATAAATCTTAAATATAAATAGATCTTGATTTTAAATTTTGCCTTTGACAGATGTAAATATTATCTGATACAGGAAATAGACAGATGCTGGAAATGTTCTGCCTCCTAAATAGTACACTGTATAAAGTTAAGGGCTAATGGAAGTAAAGGATCATCCTTTGGACCACAGGAGATGAAAATGTCAGTGTATATAGGGCAACCAGGATTGGAATTAGAAAGTCTAATTCAAATACAGATAAAATTACCAATGCCACTCTTGATTCAAGTTTAGCTTGTGCTCTTGTGATTGGCTTCACTTCTTCTATGGGTTTGTGAATCTGTTTCCATAGCTTTGGTTAATACTCATATATTCAAAAGACTTACTTAGATTTGTGGATTTTCTTATCATTGTGCGCTGTTATTTTTAAGGGCAAAATAATTTTTTTTAATATTTACTTTGAAAGACAAAAGGCTGAAGCCTTCAAACCTAAACCACAGTGTACAAGTCATCCTCCTAGTAGAAGGAAAAGGACCTTCCTTTGTGTTCATTCTGTAGCAGGCAGTCACAAACATTTATGACTATGGTACTAGAAAAGTGTAATGAGAAAATATGTTTATGCATGAGGTCTTGAGAGTGGGAAGATAAGCCCCAGTACTCTCTCAGAGAGCTCTGAAAATATGATCTGGGAGGTTCTTTCTACACAGCTGTGTCCTCTGTTGGCCCTGAAAACAGGCATTTTTACGTTTTTATTAGTAGATAATACTGCATGAATGTACCCTGTCTCCAACATTAGTTTCCAACTTTTTTAATCTAGAATTTTTTAAAATTAACCTCTTCTATTGAGGGACATGGTAGGTCTGTGCAGCTGAAAAAACATTTCTTTCAGATTGTAACAACTTCTCCTTGTCAAAAGGCGAAGTTGAAACTTTGAATGAAAGGTTGCTGGAGCTATATATTTTTAGCGATTGTGGAGGAGTGATAGAAGTTTTATTAGAAAATGCTGGAGTTTTATAGAATCTAATAGAAAACTATGCTGATACTGGCTATTTCTGTAGAAGTGTTGAATGTATAGAAGAAAACTTTATATTGGATTATAAAAGTTTAAACTGTTTTATTTATTTCATTTAAATTAAATCCTGTAATATGGGATTCCTCATAGAACAGATTTTGTTGAAATTAATATGGTGAAATAGTGTTAAAAGAAAGCTAATTGAGTTTGGATTATGAACTGCCAAAGATAAGTCACTTGGTAAGGATGAATAGTATCTTTGAAAGGTAAGAAAAAAAGAGTACGTGGGATTTTTTAATCTAGTTATCTTCTGTAAACTTTTCAAAAGACTTGAATTGTTCTAGAAAATTAAAAACAAGCTGTTAAAGAAATAACAACAAAGCATCAAATTTTCCAACTGTTTGCAGTTTAAAAAATGTTTTGAATTATTGAAATTAAACACTGAGAATCAGTATTTTCAGTCATTCATGCTTAGTTGTGAAGGGTTCAGTCTGCGGTTCAGATGACTTCATTGAAATTAGTCAGTGCTGCTAATGCAATATAAGGTTTAGAGTTTGCTTCTTAAAGTCCATTCTCATCCATTTTCTAGGTGGACTTTGTAATTATTTACAGTATTTCTGGTTATTATCTATTTATATAGTATATGAGTGTATATGCTCACATCCTAAGTTTACGTGCTTATGGTTAATGTAGCACAAATTAAAAAAACAAGACGCAAATGTACTTTTTTCCTATGTACAAGTGAATCAAATAGTGTAGCTGTGTAACCTGTGACCAGAAAACATGGCCACTGATTATGGCTGTGTGTTTGTGATAACACTGTTTACCACCAAAGCAAAAAACCACACCAGTTGCTTTTTTTGCTTTGTAGTAGGACATGTTGCCGTATTTTCCCCCTTATATGGAAAAGCGCCCCCCAGCCTACTGCACATGAAAGGAAATATTTGCAATGTAATTATGTCTGTTACCTTTTGTGGAAAACTACCATTTCTTTCCCTTAACTTTAGTTTTGCTGCCTTCTCACTAGCAGTGCCTGTTCAAGGTGCACTGAGTTTTCCTAGTACTCTGTCTGCCAAAATCTGTGACTGTTACTATACAAAAAATGCACAGCTTCAAATTACAGTAGTGTCTTAAGGTCTTCACAGTGTCTGTGGCCTTACCGTCAGTCACATGCCTTCTGTACGTGTCTTTTTGTCTGAAATGGACGTGGTCTATGAGTGTTGATAAACATTTTCAACATGCTGCTGAGTCCTATTCAAAATTTTACAACTTGATTATTTGTATTAAGCCTGTGATTGAATGTGGAAGTACCAACTCCACAAACTTTTGCCTTTTGTCTTTCAATGATTATAGGTTTTTTTTCCAGTCCATCTTCTACCATCCTCATTGTGTTCTAATTATTTACCCGTCATTGCTACGTGTTATTTTTAGACTTTTCAAAGTAATGTTGAAATCCCCTCTCAGTCTCCAATTTTTTTATAGAGTGGTGAAGAGTTACTGTGACAACCCTCACGATAAGCAACAATGTTCTGGTGTTAAAAATACATAGTTTATATACAGAAAGGCGTACATACAGTGCAGGTATACCTTTAGTGTGAAATGTCTGCCATGTGAAAGACTGAAGTCTTCTTGCACTGGAAGGTAATATGTTTTGTTCATTCAGATTTCATTACTTTGCCTTTGACCGATACTAATTGAAATTGTTTGTGTGTCAGAGCTGGAAGTGTGTGAAGGGATACCTGTGGGAGGAAGAGGGAGAACAAAGTGTACATGCCCCATGTTTACTTAACCATAGTATAATTCTGCCAGCTAGACAAAGGGAATATGCTTGTAATTGCCCTGCTACAAGCCAAGTGGAACACCAAGGACCAAATCTGTGTAAATGACATTCAGGTTACTTGAGAAGTTTTGCAAAGCTGTTCTTCCTGTAGGAGAAAACTGGGAAGTATTGTGCCTCAGACTTTAGAGGTTTCACTAGGCAAGATGCAGTTCTGATTTACTTTATTTTCTTTACTCTTCCTTCACTATTGTCTGCCTTTTTCTTGACCAACACTGTAGGGTCAGCCACCGTGTGCATTGTCCTGTTTGCTAGCCCTTGAACTGCTTGTTTTCAAGCCTTCAGAAATGGTTGCACTTTGTCTGATCCTGAGATCTTGATGGAGTGTATGTAAATTAAAAAGTTTACTGGCGCTTTTTGAAAATCTCACTTTACATTTACAGAAGTAGAGGTGGGGACTGAGCGCAGTGCTGGTGTAACGAGTGGTTGTGGGTTGGGAGCTGGACTGAGCAAGTTCCCTGCTGTTGTAGACATTATGGTAACATTTCATTGGATTC
Source organism: Dasyornis broadbenti (assembly GCA_013397935.1). NCBI lineage: Eukaryota > Metazoa > Chordata > Aves > Passeriformes > Dasyornithidae > Dasyornis > Dasyornis broadbenti. The sequence goes on along the minus strand of VZRN01003449.1, from coordinate 162,597 downwards.
TCACACTGCAGAGGGTAACTGAAACACCCTGATCTTGGTGTTCTTACATTGCTAGCTGACAAACATGAGCTCAGTATCCTTGGTGTTGAGGGTGGAGGGCAAGCAGGGTCTTCTCAGTACCCTTGTCAATCTGTCTTGGCTTGACTGTGAAAAGGAAATGCACATGAGTACATTTACAGACAGCTCTGTGGTTAAAAAATGTTGATGAATGTCAAGTCACTTATACATTTGAGACATGCAGTGCCTTCTATCACTCCTTTTATGTGTAATAAGTAACTCAACAAAAATATCAAGGGAAAAAAAAGTATAATTATATTTTTAGGAAAAAGTTATGTTTACAACCTAGTGTTTTAATGTTGTGAAGAATAGGTTTAGTGTGATCTTTAACTTCTTTTCTCACAGTTGATTTTTATGAATTTGTCTTTTATTGGGAGGTGTTGATTTATAAGTAGAATTGGGAGTATTTAAGAATACAAGAAAAATATATTCATATTCTTGACTAATAAAAATGCTCTTTCAAGAGCTCCAGAAATTAGCCTACTTTTGTACAGTCATATTGCAAACATCAGGACATTGATTCTGTGCAAACAATAACAACCATTTTTTTGGTGATATTTATTTTGTATTTCTTTGTATATTTAGTTTTAGGGATTCTGGTTCAAGAAAGATTGTGAATTCCTCAGTCTCTGAGGAGACTTAAAAAGCTTTGTAGTATGTTAAACCAGAAAGAAGGAATCCACATTGATTGGACTTAAAAAAAAAAGTGCTGAAAAACAAGAACAAATAGAAGTCATGGGCAGTTTATTTTTACATGATTGCTCTTGTGAATTCTTTCACTGTATACTAACCTGTAAGTTCATTAATGGTCAAACTGAATGATTTGAATAGTTCTTTACCCACAGATCTCTAAAATGGGTCTCTTAAATTGGATATTGGAATCTTTAGCAAGGGGGTTGAAGGTTGAACATAATGATAATAATCTAATTTTTTCCTTTGTGACTACCTAACATGTTATAACTAGACTAAGACTTCTTTCTTTAAAAAAATTCATAGAGAAAGAGTTTATTTTCGAAGACTTGTAAACTAGAAACCAGGCACTAAGTTCTTGTTCTAACAAAAATGCTTGCAATTAAGCATCTTTTATTGTTCCTTTAAAATAGAAAATTTGAGTCTGGCTTTTGAGATTTATATGATTTAGTTGAAATGGGTAGGTTTATTCTGATCATAGCTGTGATCCAATCCCATAAATTAAGAATTTACACACCTTTACTGATGTGAGATAGCCTGTTCCCAAATATTTACATTCCTGCACATGGTCAGGTTGTTGGGTTGTTTATCCATTTGGACAACCACATTGTACTTTTTCAAACTAATATCACAAAGAACCCAGAACCAAAGAATTTTTAGGCTTGGAAGGGATCTTGGGAGATCATTTAGTACAACCCTCACGCCAAGGCAGGGTGACCCAGAGCAAGTTACACAGAACTATGTCCAGGTTAGTTTTGAGTATCTCCAGAGAGGGAGACTCCACAACCTCCCTGGGCACCTATTCCAGTGCTCTGCCACCCTCATGTTGAGGTGGAACTTCTCGTGTTTTAGTTTATGGCCATCTCTCCTCATCCTGTTGCTGTGCACCACTGAAAAGAGTCTGGCATCATGCTCTTGGCACCTGCCTTTGGGATATTTGTGTGTCTCGATGAGATACCCTCTGCCTCCTCTGGGCTATACAGGCCCAGCTCCCGCACTCTCTCCTCATAAGAGAGATGTTCCAGCCCCTCATCATCTTTGTGGCCTCTGCTGGACCCTCTTCATGTCTCTCTTGTACTGACCATCTCTGTGTCTCTCTTGTTCTGAGGAGCCCAGAACTGGGCACAGAACTCCAGGTGTGGCCTCACAAAGGCTGAGTAGAGGGACAGGATCACCTCCCTGTGATGGCATCTGCTGGCAGTGCTGTTCCTAAAGTACCCCAGGATACTGTTGGCTCTCCTGGCCAAGGGCACTTGTGGTTCACGGACAGCTTGTGATTGTCACTCAGATACCCAGGTCCTTCTCTGCGGAGCTGTTTCCCAGCAGGTCAGCCCCCAGCCTGTTACTGGTGCCTGGGGCTACACTTCCCCAGGTGCAGGACCCTATACTTGCCTTTGTTGCACTTGATTGTCTCTGCCCAGTTCTCAGCCTATCAAGGTCCCACAGAACGGCAGCCTAGCCTTCAGGTGTATCAGCCACTCCCCCCAGTTTAGTGTCATCAGCAAACTTGCTGAGGGTCCATTCTATCCCTTTGTCCAGGTTGTTGATAAACAAATTGAATAAGACTGGGACAAAATTGCATAGTATGTTCAGTGAAGCACCCTTCTTAGCCTATGGATAACCTTTGAAATATTGATGACTTTTTCCTGTCCCTTAGCTGCAGCCTTTTGAAAGACAGAGTGGCAGTCTACTTAACAATTTTGTGATGACCATAACAGGATTAGACGAGTAGAAAACATGGTGAAGATCAAAATGTAGTCATGAAAACTTCAGATTTCATGGATACCTTTTTATAAGTTGTTAATTTTAAGAACTGTGGTTTTGGGGTTTTTTAAAATCTCATTCCATGAACAGAAATGCAACACAATCAGCCTCACATATCAAATGAGGCTACAGCAACGATGTTACTGTTTTTTATTAGGTATTACAGCTGGATACTACTAAGGATGCACATGAAAAAGAAATCATATTATGTTTAATCACATAAGCATGTTTCACCACCTAATGCAAACATATATAGGGGCAAAAGTACAGCTCTAGACTTATCTTTGGCTGAGCCTTCAGGATCCCTTTCTTAGGTTTCTCAGGCCAAAACATCCTTTTGAAGGAACACTCACTGATTAATAGAGCAACAATCCTTGTGTGATGAAAACAGAAATTGGCTTTTAATTATTTAGAGTGAATAAAATGAAAATATTCATATTCAAAGTCCTTGGTGTTTTCTGAAACCAGTAAGACATCCATGGTTTTGAAACAAGTGACTTTCTTAACTGAAAATGTAAGTTGTGTGAAATCCTACATTATTTCAATAGAAAATTGAGTGTTTAATACCTATTCAGTGAAATTTTCCTTTTTCTCATGTATTTTAAACTAAAATCATGACAGGAAAACATTCTCATTTCAAAATAATAATGTTTTAGAAGTAAATTTGAATTCTGCAGTGATACCTGAAGTCCAGACATTCACTGGGACATGCTTCTCCTCCTTACCCCAGTGAGCTGGTTCCCCACATACTTTTCTTTCCCAGAGCAGTCTCCTGACATTTATTTGGGGTTTTCCATGAAGTATACATGAAGTATACTGCATCTGTTTGGATACAATTCACTTTCTTCGTAGCAGCCCGTATGGTGCTGTGAGTTTGCATTCTTGACCAGACGGTCTTGATAACAAACCAGTGATAACACACCAGCATTTTGGCTCTTGGTAAGCAGTGCTTGCACAGTGTCACAGTTTTCTCTCCCCCACCCCACCAAAAAAAAAAAGGCCACTTGGAAGCGGGTGTGCACAAGGCTGGGAGGGAACACAGCCCAGACAGCTGACCCCAGCTGACCAAAGAGATATTCCATACTCTGTGATGTGCTCAGTTATGAAACCTGAAGGAAAGAGGAGGATATAGGGGCATTTGTGGTGATAGCATTTATCTTACTGAGCAACTGCTACACAGACTGAGGAAGTGGCTGGACACCTGCCTGCTGATGGGAAGTAGTGAATACGTTTCTTATTTTACTTTGCCTCTGCATGAAGTTTTGGCCTTTTTTATTAAACTATCCTTATCTCAAAACTGGAGCTTTATCCATCTTTTCCTCTCCTGTGCTATTTATGCTATTGTGGGTGCAGGGGGAGAGACCAGCTGGGTGGGCATCTGTCAGCCAGCAACTGGCAACATCTGGGCAGTGAAAACTCTCTCAAACCCAGGCTGCAAATACATACCCTTTCTTCACTCAGCCTGCCCATGCAGACTTGATTCTTGAATGTTGCTTGAGGAAGAGAACCTAATCATGTAAGAGGTAAAATACTATGACAATTGTTTTGGTTATTGTCTTTTCTTCAATTATAAAGACATAAAGTTTTCTTTGTTGGCCTGGTGTAGTCTTCTGTAGCCTTTAGGAAGTGAAATGGGCTTTGCTTTGCATTTTTAGCATGCAGTATGCGTTGTAAGTACTTCAAAAGCAAACATGTTTTTTAACATAAAATTTCATGAACTGTAGAATAGAGCGTGGATTTCAGTGTTATTGAAATGCAATGACAGCTGACTGTAAGAGATTTATATCCCATTCACATCAACTTCAGGGAATTGTAATCCCTGAATTTCAGGGAATCAAATTCCTGCAATTTAATGAAAATCACCCCAGAATACCAAAACCCCCCACACTAAATTGTATGAAGAATACATGAACACTTGCATATGACAGAAGTTTGAAAAATTACCTAAGGATCTCATAAGGCCAGGTTCTGTTTGTAAAAAATTACTTATGTACTTGTGAATTTAAATTCACTGAAATCCACTAGGAAGAAGTCCTCAAAAATCACATGGTCCATTTTGAATATTTTAGTCTTACCTATTTAGCACATTCTCTCCCTCAAACTAACATCAAGATGGGTACCACTTGATTTTTTGAGAGGTATGAAGTAGAGATACATAGTTGGGTTTACCAGCTTCTTAAAAAGATTTCAGTGTCCGCCAGGATATTTGTGTGGGTTTCCACCCTTTACCAAAGGTAATCAGCTCAGCAGAGCACGCAAAAACTTGCCTTTTTTATGTCTTTGTCTGTGAGCACTTCTTTCCGCTGTTCAGATGGCCTTTGCAGACACCATTGCATTGGAATACCGGTGTGGTTTCCCGTGTCTTTACCTCAGACCTTAGTCAGTAGCCAACTTTGGCTGCCGAACGCTGCCAACACGGCAGCCTCCTCTTCGCAAAGTAATAGCTGTGGTTAAGACGTCATCCTCTGTAAATCAATTTTGGCAAGGATGACGGCTAAGGGCAAGAGCAGGACTGGTATTTAGGGGCCTAAACCATTCAATTGGCCTTAATCCTCCCTCTTATTAGCCTGGCTTTGTGGAAGGTAGATGGACTCACTTTAAAAAGATGAAACAAGCTTTCTTTTTGGTCTTTTCTTTTTGGTCACAACACCAAAAGACCTGGGAAACTCCAATTAATTAGTATGCCTTGGGCTGATGAAAAGAATAAGGAATAAAGAATAAAATCGGAAGAAAAATGTCTAAAGCTTTGAGAGGAGTAGAAGCATGTAGTGCCAATACAGATTTTAAATACTTGTGGCTGTTTGTGTAATTTTCCCAGGGTTTGCCTCTCATTGACGTGAAGAGCTAAGGTGGCAAGACAAGTAGAAAGTTTTGTTTGGACCATGAGGATGCTGATAGTAACCTCCTCTAAAAGTCAATTTAAATAATAAGAACCACTGTCATTCTATTATTGCAATGTACCTTACTGCCTGTATATTTCATAGAGCAAGAATGCATATGGAGATAGTAGTAGAAGTTTCCAGAGAATTTTTGGTAATCATGCAGGTGGACTTGTAAGGATTAATTTCTCAGTCTAGAAAATGTTCTTCCAAACAGCTCTGAAGTATTCCTCTATCCTGAGTGGAGAAAATTCATGCTATGCATAAAGGAAAGCCATTCTCTTAACCACAGGAGTTTGTTTTATGAGTTGCACTTGGCTTTTGGCTTCTACATACTTGTAACTATTAGTTTTATTGATCTTTATGTTTCCTTAAGGACATGACTTTCTGACTTTATGAATTAAGAACTTTTGGCAAGACAGTAACAATTACTGAATATAAGGTATGTTTGAGCTGATTGCTGTGAGGGTGGAACAGTGAAAGATCATTGTTAAAAAAGTGTGGGAACTTTTTTAATGATGAAAATCAGCTGTCAAAATAATTTTCTTTTTCTTGACAAAATACTTTTGTTTCAGCAAAAAAACATCTTTGCATTGTGTGTGGAAAGAAATTTGCATAGTAGTTTGAGATACTGCTACTGTAGCAATTCAGACTTTGCTGGTGTCCGATAGACGTGCTTGAAACGTATTTATTAGTTAACAAGATTATCACTTGAAAAGACAATTGTATTTTAAAGGAGAAGTTTTTCTGAGGTGATAAGATACATTGGTATTTAATGAAGCATGAAAGTTTTAAATGAACCATGCAAGCAATAGTTAAACTAATTAACTGAGTATAAAGCCTCTTAGAATATGTATGTTTTGTGGGCTGTAGGTTTGTTATTTCTGCCTGGTTAAATTGACAACTAGAATAACATTCTTATCTTTTCGGAGAAACAACCTTAAACAACAATGTCAAGTATCTTGTTTTTAGTGTGAGGAAATTAAAAAATGTACTGCTCAGAATCTCAGGGACAATACTGTTTGAAAAAATATGTGGTAGTGTCCTTGAGCAATTGACTTTATCTTGGAAACAAAAACTGAGTATGGCTGCAAGTTACTTAAATTCCTGCTTCCATACTGCAGTTTTTGAAGTTCTTTCCGTGTTAACATTTGTCACCTGTTTTAAACGGGTATCACTATTCAACAGATTGGCATTTATTCTTTTTTTTTTTTTCTGCTTCTTGTATATTTTGTTCTCTTAAAGGAGGAAAGATGCTTTTCTGAGAAACAGTAGTCAAATAGCTTGGATTATCTGTAAAGATTTAGAAAGGGAGCCTCACATGGGATCACAGTTTAACATTAAACAACACCTTCATTGCATACTTTATTTGCTAAACTCATACTATTGCTGGATCATGACATGCAGCACAGTCTGGCACTGATACATTATGTGGCAAAACTGAGACCTGGCCCATGCTGGAGGCAGAAAGCAATCTCCTTGCTCCTCTCTCCTCTGCTCAGGACTCCTGCACAGATGGTGACAAGTTTTCCTTGGAGGATGTTGTCATAGCACATTGGAGTTAAGGCAGCCTTAATCTGCTGAGAGTCTGTCCCCTTACTCTTGGTGCTCTGCTGCATCCCTGTTTCTAAGTGGGTAAAGGAGACAGAGAATCTTCCCTTTGCCTGGAGGAAGGAAGGGGTCTTCCTCTTCCCATTGCTCACTGTCCATGTGGGCAGGCTGGCAGGAGAAGTGTGCATAAGGTGTGCCACAGGGAAGATGGATAGCAGTCTAGTGAACACAGCAAGAAATCAGAAATTAGTGTCTGAACAGAGGGTACATTGCTGTGCTGATTTGCTTTGATACGTGGAATGATAAGGTCTTTAGAGTAATGGATCTACATGTGCCCAGAGTTACAGATAGCAAAGCTGCTATGTGGTATTTTCAAAAACACTAAGAACATTCAGATAACAGAAGTTATCTGAGCATGTTTTAATTAAAACTGAGGAGAAAAAAAAATCAGGAATTAATGGAAAATATTCCAAGAATGTATTTCCAATACGAAGAAAAGCACAGATGTGCAGTGAAGGTTGAACAGTGCTAGAAGTTGTCATGGCAGATGAAGTGTTACACAGTACTGAGAATTATTTTTTCTAGAATGTTTTCTTATTGCCCCTCCATAATTGGCTGCACTGCAGTCAGATGGTATCAACAAAGAAGTATTCCAACAAAATTGCTGGAATCAATTTACTTACTTTGAAGATGACTGTGATACAGTTTAAACACTGGGCAAAGTGTTTCCCTATTGATTTCATGTGAGTCCTATAACTCATAATACATGAGGAAGTTTTAACAATATTATTTTTTGATTTGCTCTCCAAGTAATGCCACATGTAAGTGAAATCTTAGTCTGTGCTCTCACACACGTACTGATACATGCTCTGTGTTTATTCAGATTAGATTCGGGCTGTAATTACCCAATGGCACTGGAGCTGGAAGGTATTATCTTTGATTCCAATACAGTTCTCTTCTATTCTTTCAGATATCTGTAAATTTCCATTTTGATTATAATAATACTTTTCTCTCTGTGTATATTGTAGTGGTATTTTAAGAAGCTGGCCAATACCGCAATTTAAAATATGAAACTTTTTGTATTTTTTTCACCTGATATTATTCACCATTAGATTCATATATTGCACTACTATTGGAGTTTCTCTTTATTTATACCAGTTATTTGATTATGAGGCTTGCACAATGTATTAGTATTGCAGAAATACAAGCTAAATTGTCAGGCTAAGTTTTGTAAATAGAAACTGGTTACTAGTACTCTGGAGAAGGAATAGCACAAACCAAAGGTGTAAAACTGTAAGTTTTCTGCAATAGAAGAGCACATACCATGTAATCCTAATAAGGACAAAAGCAGAAGTCATCTAAAGTTACTGATAACAAATAGGGAGTTACCCATTGCAGCTAAAACATTTATATTTTAGTTCAGTTAAACATTAACTTGTGGGTACAGTAGTTAACTGATAACTTATGTTTTATGCAAAATAGGAAAACAAAGTAGCTTTCAAAGTAACTTTTTAATAAGTGATAGGTCTTCCTGATATAAATAAAACTGATTCAAAATTAGTATGAAATATTACAGATGTCTGTAGATTGAATTGAAAATCTTTGTTTCACTGTGTCTGTTCTTTCCTGGAAGTTTCCTGAACCTGGCTGTTTCATAATATATTCTTAGTTTAGTCATTACAAGACCACTGTTTTCATTTGTTTAAGTTTCATGGTTAAAGTGTTCCATAGACGTAGGTGATCTCATTGCTGTCTGCTCCAAACTAGCTCAGTTAATCACCGGTGAGGTATTGTTTTCACTGGTCGGTTCTGGATAATGTTTTACCTTGGTTCCAGTTGAAGGGAGACATTGTTTTTCATTGTGCTTTGTCAGTCTCTTTTGTTTAACAGTAGAGTTGCTTAAAGTATATGCTTGATTACTTCATACAATGAATGGCAAATAGCATTAGAAATTAGTGCAAGTTAATTTACCAAGTGCACTCTGATAGTGAAAAAGTGCACTCTGATAGTGAAAAAACTGCCTTTGCAAGATTCAAAGCATGAAGAATCTTTTAAGTGCATACATGGTACTTTCTCTTAATACCATGCCATCATATAATTCTGTTTAGTGTATTTTCTTGAGATTATTTTAATTGATTGTAAAATTAAGTTTCTGTAAATAGTTAGGAACATGGGAATATCCAATGCTAGTTAGATTAATGGTCTGTCTAACTCGGTGTTCAGAGTGGACACTGCCAGAGGATTTGGAGAAAATTTGTTACTGAAAAGTCATTGCTAATTGTGTTAAGAAAACCATAAGTTATGATCATAACTATGATGTTAAAAACTGAGCTTTTAGGATCTTAATTTCAGAATTTTCTGTCTAACTACAAATACTTGATTTTTTTGTTTTGTTTTGTTTTTTAAAGACAATAAATTCTAAGAATCACAGTTTCACTAGCACGTAGTCTCTGTGTGGTGTACTGTAGTCGGGAAACTATATTATTTTGTAAGACTTGCAACACAAATGATAATTCAGCAACTTTTTGAGTCATAGTTTAATAATTTACTCGTACTCTGAAAAACTCCAGCTTGCATGCTATAAAAAAAGCTCATACCTAATGTACTTGTGACTGATTTTTTGTGTCGTTCACCTAGAAACCTCAAGGTCTTCCAAAAAGATTTGTACTCAGGGTATAATGCCAGTTTGAAGAAGCCCAGATTTCCAAATCGGCAAAGATTTTGTCTGATCATACGGTCATAGAGGCAAATGACAATATTCCCCCTATTCTGCCTTTTCAAAATATATTTGTTCCCCTTTGAAGCTCCAGTTTAACACTTAAAGAGACTTCAAAGGGGTCTAATATCCACTGCCCTGCAGTTAGTGTCTCTGTCTACATAGGTGTTGTACAATAGTACCTCTTAGATGGCTGCAGAAACAATAGAAATGTGGCCTTTTAGTTTAAGGAGAAAGGGACAGGTGCTAGCTCCCTAGTAGTCATTAATAATACAACTAAAATTGCTGCAGGGGAAGCCTAAAAACTTTGGCAGGCTCAAGGTAAGAGAGACTGAGGTGTTACCATTCGGAAGCAAGTCTTCTATGCAAACATTTGAGTTTGTTCACTCAGCAGCTACTGTGAAGGCCCCTGCTCCAAATAGGGTGCCAACAACCCCGCAGATACGGTGACACGCAGAAAAGGTGTATGTGGTAGCTGGGGGCCGCAACATCCAGAAGATTAAATGTGGTGTGAAAAAAGGCCAAATTTGGTTTCAAAAAGCCTTGATGACTTCAATCTGTGTGAAGAATACATTCACATAATCTGCCTTATTCTTCTGGTCCCTTTCCTCTTCTGTATTTATTGTCTTACAATATACTTTTTTGGGGTGTGCCCTTTTCTCCCCATTTTGGTGAATGGTAAGTCCACACAAACAAGACTGGAAGCCCAATAGAAAGGAACATTAAAACTGCCTACTTCCAAAGCTCTTAATGTGTACATTTTCTGTGTACATGGACACAGAAAATCCTCTAGGGAAATTAACTTTTGATCCTTTGTTGCAATTCATTTACTTCTAGCTGTTATTCTAACAGTAACACGGGACAGATTTTCAGATCACTTTAATAACTTTATTTCATGGTGATTAGTTCAGAAACCACAGAATTTATTAATCTAAGAGATGTTTGAATTTCTTCTGGTGTTATGTATTTGGTATATATGTAGTGTGTTTCAGAACAGCTAACAATTAAAACTGGTTTTGTTTTTATAGGTTTTTGTTGACTAGGATTTATATATGGGAACACAGCTTACAATTTCAAAGGTTTGGTGTAGTAGTTTCATTTTTTAATCAGAGTTACTTGGCGGAATTAACAAATTACCACTCTTTGCATGGAGAAGTAGACGAAGAAATTGGTTAGTTTCCCATCAATATCTGATAAAAGAAAATTATTTTTAAATGAAACTAATTTCGTATTGGACTCTGCCTCCATAAAGTAAAAGAATTAAATAAATTAAGAAAATCTCATCTAAAATTCTGTGTGTCTAAAGTAGTTGTGTTTTTCTGCATTCTTTGAATGTTCTTCAAAAGATTACAGTGAAATAATTTTGCATTTCAAGGTTGAGTAAAGCTTAGCTATTAACCAACTGTAAAGAATAAACAGGGAAAATAGGCAGGCTAATGAATGAGGAAGTGAATGGATTAAAATATTTCCATAAAATATTTTTACTGTTTCTACTTGCTAACTATTACTGTTATTTATTTGATAAGGAGCAGCTCTGATTTCTGTGTAATATGTTTATTTGGAATAAAGAACCTGCTCTAGTCAGCTGTATGTCTTACTGTGAGCTACTGCAGGACTCATTCCACCTCCTCAGCTATTGTTGCCTTTATTGGACTATTTCCTGATTTATACCCTAGTATAAAAGAAAAGAAATTACTTGTCTTGTTTATTTAAAATATTAGCTTCATATATTTTTCTTAGAATCTACAGCATCATTTAAAACCCAGTGATATCCTCCACAGAGTTTTCCATCTGTCTCAGCTGATGTGGATTCGAGGCATTAAGGAATTCCTGACTGTCCTTTCACTGTGCTGAAATTTTCAGGCTTTGGGACAATGATACAGGAAACGTGGACCGAGGACTCCTCTGGCACTGTGGGTATGTGATGCCAATGATGATGTTGGACGTGATCAGTCTGACAGCTCACAGTTATCCAGAGCTTTTGAACACACATTCTGACCGCTTGCCGTTTAGCAGCAGGCTCGTGACAGATCAGATGTCCATATTGCACCCGTTTAACTTTGTGTTAGACCAGATGTAGTTTGTGCTTTTGTAGCAGGCTTAAAGTCAATGTAAGCTTCCCATCTTGTGCTCAGACTTAGTGGGATTGTATGCTGCTGCCTTATTCAGATCAGATTGATACTGCTCAGAGATCTGCAGGGCACAGACAAGGTATTCATGATGGTCTTTTGACACATTTAGGCCTATATGAAGCAGTTGATGAAACGTTATGACTTGGCTTTTCACAGCAGCAGTCTTTTACCTTACAGTCTCAGTGGTGGGAGCTGATAATTTACTCTTCCGTGATAATCTCCTCCACCTTCTTTTAAGTGGAAGAACTGCTGTTTTTCCTCATAACATCAAATATTTGTCAATGGTAAAAAGAACAAAACCTTTTGCTTCCGTTTCCGCAACAGAGAAATGTCCAGGCAAATGTTCATAAGGACTAGACTCTTGTGTTACTTTTGTTTATCATTCCAGTAATACAATCTCTCCAAAGAACTTAATTTCTCATGTTTTCCTTTCAATGGCTAGTAACCAGGCCATTTTTGGCCATCATCCTTACCATAACACCACAAATTGTCTTACCTGCTGCTGTCATCCCTGAGGTGCTGTTTATACACAGATAATAATATCAGATCCTGTAATTGAAAGGGAAACCAGGATTTATTGGGGATGCGACTTTCTGTATTTAAGACTACTGGTTTGACATTACTCCCTTTCCTGGTTTTGCTGTTGGGATTTGTTTTTTTTCTGACATGTAAGTTCCAAGCAGCTCAGGTTTAATCATGAATAAATAGCAATTTCATTGTCTGGTTGCAGATTGTTATTTGAGGCGACATATTTCCCTAATGGAAATGTGACAAATGCACAGCCCTTGATTTCCTGATATGATAAAGTAGGCATTATTGTTACTATTGAAATTTGTTAAAAGTGGCTTTTAAGTGAAGAGTCATCCATGAAAGGATCAATTTATATCTGGTATGTTTTCTCAATGCTAAAGTAGGTTTATGTGTTATTAAGTATTCAATATACATATATACACTCTGCAAGTGTTACAACTGTATTTTGGTGTAAAAACCAGTTGGATTTCCTACATTGTTATAGCACACTTCTCTTATATCATTTGGTGCAGAAACTCTTTGATTCTACACACTAAAGGCTCTTTTCTGAAAGTAGTTAACATTTGTGATATGCATACATATAGGCATAAATTTGCAGTATTATGTATTTTTTAAAGTGCAAATGGGGTGTGTAAATTTTTTTCACCCCATTCAGCTCTTTGCTAAGAGAAATAGCATTCTTGTTATTATCAGAGACAACTTACATTTTTTGCCTAATATATGATAATACTGGTTTCAGTTTAATTCTCTGTGACATTATAAAATCAACTGCTGAGTAGCGCACTGATTCAGCTTTAGTGAGTTCAAAATACAAATGTTCCTGCTTCAAAGGAAAGAACTTAGAATGCCTTCTCTTTTTCTTTTGATTTAATTGAACATCTGTAGTGGGAACAGACAGTAATCCTACAAGAGCTTAAATGCTTTGTTCTGGTGTCCACAGTGGAGTTGAGTGCAGAACAAGGGATTCTCTTTACATGTTTGTCCTTGGAACTATTTGATCTGGAGGAGACTGAAGGATTTGGATTTTCTTCCTTTGACTGGGAGGGCCATAAATGCCTTAATGTACTTCTTTCTGCAGTCCACAGCCCATCTGAGGAACCTGGGGAAAAACTTGTATGAGTTGTACAACCATGTCAAAAGTAGATTTAATTTAGGAAAATGGTTTTCATTGAAGTATGTTTCACTGTTTGTCCTGATGTTGCTACACTGCTTTGTGGAGTATTCTGAACTCAGGGAAGCAGCTAGAAATGTGAATTGTGTAATTATTAATTTCCAACGGTGATGAGAATTGCTAGATATCCAAAAACTTCCATATTATGACCTGCATTTCAACTTTCTAATCTCAATGTGTTTTAATGGAGACAATCTTGTAAACCACAGCCTGTGACCTAAATCACTACACAAAGTACACTGGCATGTTGAAGGTATGTCCCACTGGCCAGCTACCTTTTGTGCTGCTGTGTAATAGCCATCAGAGTGAGTCATGGCAGCAATGATTAAGAACAGACTGAGGCTTTAAAGAAAGTCCAGAATTCTTCTCAGTTTGATTCAGGTCAGATTCCTCTACCTAGACCTCTGAGGAATGCTGGGTTCCAGCTGTAACTGTCTCCTGCTGGTGAAACTATGCAGCTAGCATTGCAATCTGTGTGCATATCAGTGGTGCCCTTGCTTTTTGCGTGGCTAGTGATAGGAATGATGGAAGGGCTTGCAGCAGCCTGGAGCTGTGGGGTTTGGAAGGTCTTGGGTCATGGTGATGTTCTGGCAGCTTCCTTGGGTTCCCTCTTCCTGCCTTCTTCATAAAGGACTGTCCCTGAGCCGAGGGTTGCTCTTTTACCTGGTGCTTTTTCTGACGTTTTTCGGTGATGCCTGGTCTTTAGTTTATGTAATTCAGCACGTTTTACACATCCATAATTTACTAATTCTCCTGTAGAATATTGCTTTTTATATTTTGAAAAGTTTGCAAAATTCTTGTATTGGTCCCCTGTTTTGCCCTCATCTGAGGATTCCCAGTACTTTTCGGATTTTGCAAAGGGATTTGAGTTCTGTGCCTCAGCACAGGTTCATGAGAAATAAATACTGACCTGTTTTGTTTACTTTAGGAGGTCTTGGTTATGGGCACAAGCTCAAGTCCATTGGAAAAGGCAGTGACAACAATGCAATAGTCACCAGCAACCCCATGACAGTTCAACAGCTGGGACCTCCTTCATCTCCTGCTAATCAGCTTTCAACAGCATGCAACCAGATCAGCCCTAACTTCCACAGGTCTATGGATGGTTCCAGCCTGAGTGCTTCTCCGTCGGATACAAGGTCCTCAATTGCCTTTTTCTATTCAGTACTTTATAAGGAGAGAGTTTTAATTCTTCTCTAAGTAAAATGTGACATTTCTGATTATTAAAATCAGAAAATCATGCTCTGTTATGCCACAGGAAATTGAATTCCATGCAATTTAGTTCGGATCAGCTATAATAATACTGTTTGGATCACTCAAATAATGGTTGAAATTTGGCCACACAAAATCTGTGGATGATAGGACTTCTTTATTAGATAAAAGCCATTTTATATTTACAAACTAGGTTTTTTTACTAGGTATAGGAAGTGTTATGGAGGACGAAAGCAGAAATAGTCCCCATTACCTCTACACAGTGCTAAGAGTGCCGCGTTGGTGCCTGTCAAATAACACCAAGGTCAGACAAAACAAACAAATGCTTTTGCCATGTTCCTCTCTCCTCATCAAATACTTTTGCTTTCAAATGGTTTGTTTACATAATTCAGTTAATCAGATCAATCGTCCCTGAAAACATTTTAATTTTCCTAATTCTGGTGGTCAGATAATGAAAACTATGACCTCTTCCTGTAAATTTTGCCTTTCTATGGCACTACCTCACAGATAAATATTTATTAATTCATTTTAAATGCTAACATAAGTTTTGAGATTATGACTGTGAGTATTGTCAACAAATATGAATTAGAGGAAAACAGGTGTTGGACAACCCCCTACAAATACACTGGGCACATCCCTGGATGTTAAACATACAGTGAGAAAACATTCTAGTGTATTATTTTGGAAGCTACATTCACCATTGCCTACTGAGCTGAAATGTAGTTTCTTATGTACAAAAGACCACAATAGTCTTTATTCTCAAAGCAGCTTACATTTTACTATAATGCTTTGTTACAACCCAAGGAACATTCTTGAAATAATTAAAATTGGTATTATGCAACTGGAAGAAAACCTCGTTTTACTCTTAAGATAATTTTTAACATTTCTGTTACTTCAGTTGTGAAGACTGAGTCCCTTGGAAAAATTTACAAAAATTAATTATGCTTCCTATATAAACATGTCAGAAAAAACCATTCAGTGCTAAGATGATGATCAATAACAAATCCAAAGACCTGCCTTTCAGATTGAACAAAACTGATGCTAGAAAAATATAATTATGTAATTGTTACTTAAGTTTTAGGTTTGCCTGTATGGTTCTATACACAGAATGTGTGGTTGGATGTACTACGTCAGTACTAAGTTTTGGTTTTATTTCAAAGAAACATTTACTAAGGGCAAACTGAAGCTGAAACTCTGGCAGAATTAAGGAGCTGGTGTCCCTCGAGTATCTTTTAATGATTTATCAATGAAGGTGTTATAAAATAAGTTTGTCACACAAAGAATGTTCATTTCAGCAATTCTGACCTCAAATTGACTGGTTTATAGGTCAATACAAGTTTAAACTTAGATTTTAACTCACAGATTGTCAGAACAGTTTGGGGGGTTTTTGTTTGTTCGTTTGTATTTTGGGGGTTTTGGTTATTTCTTATTTGGTTTTGAGCTCTTGTTTTGTTTTTTGATTAAATTTTGTCAACTATAAACTGCTTTTGTCTAAACAAAGTTGACTGATTCTTCCTGGGCAGAGTGTCTTCTCTGGATTTTATCTCTCAGGCACCATAAACTGTGTTCCAGCAGCTCAATCCAAACCAGATTATTTGCTGAATTTACCAAAACCAAAGTGAATTTTCTTGATTTTTACTGATGGAAGAAAGGAAATAGTTGGCAAAATTAAAGTTTTGCTACAGATAGCGTCAGATTCGGGTGTATACACCATGGGGGTTAAAACCTTCCCCATCTTTTTTGAGCTGCTGCAAAACTTTTTTGGAGTATTCAGTCACGTTACTCAAAACCAGATGTAATACTGCCGTTTGCTTTGATGCAAGTCAGAAAAAGATCTAGGAACGAGCAAAGGGTTCTTTGCTAGTAAATAGGAGACCATGAAAAAGAAGAAAAACAGTTTCCACTCTTCCATGTTTATGTTTAAGATTCTGGGTTACACTCTGACATTGTGACCACTGTACACACAGAGAGAATAGAATGTAATTGCAAGTAATCTCTTGTAAATGTTAATGATCTGGTCCAAACTGACCAGTTTAGATTACAGGAAGCAGATGTGCCAATTAATACCATCTGAGAACCTGGCACTCTGGTAGAGCAGGCCCTTAATTTTCATATTAGGTATATTTATTTGCCCCCTAATAGAAAACAACTTAGTCACAGTGTGGGCTGAATTTTAAATAAATCTTCTATTTTTTTGAGAGCTGGAATCTTTCTTATGTTTGAATTTAGATGCTGAAACAGAAACCATGCTCCTTCAGATTATCTGGCTTTTACTTACTGTATACTTGACATTCTGGGCCAGCTTTTTATTTTTATCCTATTATGAGATTTTAAAAATACAGTTTTTCTCAATATTCACTGATGGATATGTCCCTTTGTGTTAGGCATTAGTAGCTTTTTGTATGACACTGGTCCTACTATGCATCTGATTAAAATTCTTGTCAGTACAAAAATAGACTTTTTATTAATGCATGATTTCTTTTTCTTTATTCATAAAAGAGAAAATAAAAAATTAAATAAACAAAGTGGCAAAACACCCCCACTCTCTGCCTATATTTCCTAGCTATGAATATATATATAGCCTAGCACGGAGAAATCAAACCTTCCTTACTTGTCTTGCTCTGTTGAAAACTGTGGGTCTGTATTTGGGGTCACAGCATACTAACATGCTTTAATCACCCTGTGATTACGTGTGATTATGAACTGTGCTTTGACAAAGCCCATTGACAACAGACCCAACAGCCTAAATCAACTTTTTCACAAACAGTCATCCCTTTAGATCTAAATGGTTCACAGGACTGACCTGATGGAGAAGTCTCATTTTTCGCATTTCTCTCAGTGCAAATTGTAGTCAGCATGCTAATCATGCTTTTTATCAGTGGTCGGTTTTGCAAGTGCCATTTAAACCTTGATGGAGTAACATGAGGTCCATGACAGTACCCTGCACTGATATTGAATAAGAACAGGATGTTTCTTATTCTGATACAGCAGATCAACCATGCATTACAAAGCAAGTGTCTTGCACAAAGGAGCATATAACTATCTCTCCCACTGGTCACCACAGCAAGGCTTGCTGTTATTTTAAGCTACATTTTCCGTTTGTGAGCTATCTTACAGATACAGCACCTGCAAACTGCTTCCTCTCACTCTCAGCCTGTGCCAAGCCTCCCCTTCTGTGTCCTTGATCTGTCATTGAAATTCCATGCTTCTTCAAAACTGTGATGTGGAAAAAGTAAACCCAAGAATTAATCCTCAAAATATAAGATGTAGAGGCTTCTGTGAGGCTATTAGGTTTATCTAGATACTTACCTGGTTCTTCCTATTGTTAAAGCCCCTTAAAAATAGAAATTTATATACTGATAGCACCGCTAGCTGGCAGGAAATCCAAGTCTGCCAGAGTGTGAACTGGAAACAAAGAAATGAATCCACTTGACCTTTAGCCAACATTTGCACCCATGAATCAGGGCCTCTGATGTCCGTTTATTTCCTTTTTATACCCTTCTGTAGGAAACAATACTTTTAAACAGCCTGTATGTTGGGGTTTTTTAAGCTACTCAAAGAATATTTGCAGCATAAAGAGGTGTCATAATATATCTGTGAAAAATGAATGATAACAGCAAGATTACACTTTTGTGGAAAATTTTGGTTACTGACTTGGAGGCAGATACATTTTCAAATCAAATCTAAAAAACCCCTTCAACCAGTTCTCCTACATTACTCCTTTATTTTGTTTGTCTTGTAAAGTTAGATATTATCTATATTTATAAACTTGATATATAAAACTTCTGTAGGGAAGTATTTGTAGTATTTGCACACATTACAATTGACAACATCATTCAGGCGGAATATTTATTCTCTATTAATCAGTTTTCTTCCTGTTATTTCAAGCAAAAGTAATAGATGACTCAAGTCAGTGTGAGTTTCATACAGGGCAGGAACAAAATGCTTTGACTTCACTAGTCCAAATAGATTTACACCACAACTGATGAAAAGAAGTGCATTAATTTCTGCAGTTGTGTATCAAGAATCTTTACAGCAATTTTTCTTCAAAATCTTGAAGTTTTAAAGTTTCCTAAGTGACCTTTTTACATGTATATTGCCTTTGTATAACTACTGGCGCATTAACTGAGTCTGTTAAACTTGAGTACCTAATATTAGGGAGAACTTTTCTCACATGTAGCCTTTCCCTAATTTTAAGAGTGTATGTGAGAAGGTAAAAGAAGTACTACTGAATTTTCTAACTGTTTACTTTATTGTGCTTTTATTCCAGGTCACTCTTGTCATGTGAGTCTCTGGCCTCTACAACATTAAGCTTGTCAGAAGGTCACTCTCCTCTGAGAGCTGAACAAGAGTGGTCACATAGGTACAGGACACTTTCTTCTGTTCCTCCTGACCATGGTTTACAAAATGGCAGTGAGTTGGGGGACTTACTAAATTTTTCGCCTGAAACATCTGTGTCCAGTAACTCATTGTCATCCTACTTATATGTCATGGAAAATAAACATTCCCCTTATTCTAGTCCTTGCCAGTCCTCAGCCTGGTCTCAAACAGCTCGCTCCAAAAAGAGAGCACTTTCTCTGTCTCCTCTGTCTGACGGCATTGGAATTGAGTTCAATACAATCATCCGCACATCCCCAACCTCTCTGGTGGCCTACATTAACGGCTCCAGGGCACCGCCAGCAAACATCTCCCCACAGCCTGAGGTCTATGGACATTTTCTGGGAGTGAGAGGAAGCTGTATACCCCAAAATTGCTCTTTTGCACCTGCTCAGAAAGGCCTCCACATGGCGAATGGCAATGTCCCCTTTCCAGGGTGTGGTGAGAATGGGGCTGGTGAGTACCAGCGGATGCAGCAGCTGGAGCAAGCCAGCTTGCAGATGGCTGCCACAAATAACATGGTAATCCAGCAGGGTGTTCCGCCCATGGGCAGCCAGGCAGTGGACATCCTGAAAAATGAACAGCTGGATGACTTCTCAGGCCCTATTGCTGACATGCCCCTTCCACCCCTGCTGCTGCCACCACCCCCTCCACAAGGGCCGCCCCCGCCGTACCACGCTCACCAGCACCGGCATCCGCACAGCCTCTCCAGCCACGTCCCTGTGCTGCCTGTGCCGCCGCCTGCCCCAGGCGCCCTGCTGGAGGAAGACAGCGAGCTGGATGATTTCAGTGGCAAGCATGGCTGCTGCTGGGTTGACTGTGGGAAGCTGTATGACCAGCGAGAGGAGCTTGTGCGGCACATAGAGAAGATCCACATAGACCAGAGGAAGGGAGAGGACTTCACCTGCTTCTGGGCAGGGTGCCCTCGAAGGTTCAAGCCATTTAATGCCCGTTACAAACTGCTGATTCACATGAGAGTCCACTCAGGAGAGAAGCCGAACAAATGCACTGTAAGTCTGAATTCTGTCTTTCTTACCAGCTAAAGGCTCTCTATTACTTAGGAAAATATAGTGAAGTTGTAATTCTGCCTTTGGTTCTCCTATTTAATGATGTGCTTTTTAAACTAGTCCATGAGAATGAATGACTCTTCCATATTCCCACCTAAATAGAAATGGAAGGTGTTCTTTAATTTGATACACACCAACAGATAGGATTAGACAAAATGTTATTTTCTATATTTATAAACTTTTACTGTAGATTGCAACAAGTGACATGGTAAACATTCATAAAGCAAAACTGAAGTACAATCAGTACTTAAGTACTTGCATGAAGGACACATGCAGGAAAAGTGCTGCAGAATAAATGTCACAATTTATCCTGAAAAATTCTTGCATTCTGTTACACCTTTTTGACTTAAGAAATTTTCAAGACCTTGTGTAATGTTACCATGAGAAACTGACAAGAGCTGGGCATTTTTTAAGGCAGTTGTTTGTTCTACTACTAACAAAAACCAGACCCACATACCTGTTTCCTTGAATGCATTAGGAATAAATCTCCTAATAATTTTTCTTTTCAGAGAGTCTAGCAGTGAGCATTCAACCCCCAAAATCATGTTTCTCTTGCTGTTTTTCTTAGAGTCACTGCAAGTCAGTCTAACACATAGGTGGTCAACATACCATGGGTCAATAATTTGGCTGTTAAGAATCAGCTTATACTTAGTCTACAGTGCACCATCTGTAATTCACGTTCTCGAATTGCCTTATTATATGGTCTATATTTTGTTTGACAATGGGCTTCACTTTACTAAGTGCTTATTTAGTGTCATCAGAAAACAACCTCACCAGTGCCGTTTTGAGTGCCCAGCACAAACTAACAAAATGATGATTATATAATTTCTAGGAATAAACGCTGATTAAAAAACATATGCTTACATGCAGGGAAATATAAATTGATGCTTGGAATCTATACCAATGTATGCCTTGTTGAATAATTTTTATAGCATGATGTAGATGTTTGCTTGTACAGTAAATAAAAAAAAGCATTTTTCTTTTGTTTCTTCAAAGGGCCAGTGTCCTCCAGGATAGAGTGGATATCTTTCCAGATTTCTCTCCTGAATTTAAAGGACCTGGTAGAGATTATGTCATGACACTGGAAAGGCTTTTTATCCTTCCCTTTGTCACACCAGAGCCTTAACTCAGACTCTCTGCTCTTTGAATATTTTTTTGAATTCCGTAATACCCTGTTTCTGCTCTCCAGATATATTGGGTCAAGGTTTACCATTAATTTCAGTTCCTCCTTAAGGATTTGTCATCATTTTTGTGGGAAGAGAGGGAAAATGAGGGAATTAAAGGATTATTATGAGTAGAGAAAGTAATTTTTCAAGGGAATATCACACTGGAGTTAAAGATATGGAGATAGACATCAGCAGATGAGTAAGGACAGACAACAGGATGAAGAAAGAGGGCAGGAGTGATGAAAGAACACTAAAAAAGAGTAAATCCAAATACCCAGGGTCTTTCTAAAAGAAGAATTATGATGAACGATCCTGTAATACTGGAGAAAACTTTGTGTTGGTAACTATCTATACTCCCTGC
This sequence comes from Dasyornis broadbenti, assembly GCA_013397935.1. Classification (NCBI taxonomy): domain Eukaryota; kingdom Metazoa; phylum Chordata; class Aves; order Passeriformes; family Dasyornithidae; genus Dasyornis; species Dasyornis broadbenti. Next base: position 140,926 of record VZRN01003449.1, on the reverse strand, counting down.
CCTCCCTTTTCAGAAAGGGTGCTTACAGTGACCTCCTGATTATAAAGTGTCCTTGAGGAGTACTTAGCTTTGACGGAATCATGATTCACAGTTGATAAATAATGTGTAAGTGGATAAAGTATTTGATATGATAAAGTTTTTGAGATTACTAAACCACGGCTAAAGTGCATGCCGAGTCCTGCTGTGTCACCAAAAAATAAGAGGTGTCTATATCAACTTCTTAAAAAGTGATTGCTTTTTAAACATTAGAAAGTGTGATTAATTTTACTGAACTTAAGCAAGCATTGCTGGATTGCACCAAAAAGTTTGCATATCAGAAGCAGCACCCACATACTTACCTTTCTTTCATGTTGAGAGTTGTGATGAAATGTAGACACACTGAGGGTGATACGATAACGCTCATAATGTGAGGGTAAATCTTACCCCTTCCTTGGGGTAAGCACGCAGAAATGGCATTCTTTAGCATGGTTCGAGTGAAACAACTTGCTGCTTTATTCCTTTACCATTTCACAAATGATGTGAATTTGGAAAAATGTATGTGGCTTTCTAATGCCCAGTAGCCACGGTCTCTTGATATGTTTAGAAAATTTACTTCAGTTGAACATCATACCTTTCTAACTAAGCAGTGAAATTTGCAATCATATCAATGCAATGTAAGATTTTACACAGAGATTTCAACAGTTAGGTATTCAGGAGAACATTTTGGGCAAGATGATAAGGAATTATGATTTCCTAATTGACAAAAAATTGTGCAAAAGAAATCTAAAACGTTTCACCAAACCTCTATGAATTTATGGTTTCAAGGGCAAAATCAAAACACTCCATTTATAATCTGTATTTGTCCATCTAGGGTCTTTCTATAATTTATTTTCTGGTTCTATGCGTAGCATGCCTCTTTCTCTAAAATTATAATGAAGTAATACTCTCTATGTCCATTGCAGTTTGCAGACTAGTAAGAGGCAGACTAGTAAGAGGCAGACCAGTAGACCAAGCAGGAAAATGGAAGGAAAAATACTAAATACACATCTCTTACACGAATGAACCAGATTTACTGTAAAGAATGCAGCAGAAGTAGTAAGTCATTGGGAGGAACTGTCTTAATGTAATGTATTAAGACATCCTGCAGCCAAAGGCAGGCAGTTACACCAGTCATCTTGGTGCCATCACACACTGTGCGTAAGCACTGCATGTGTTGATGGTTCTTAACAGTTTGCAAGAGACAACCTTCCCATTGAAATGGGTCCTAGTCAATATACTTATCGTGTCAGTATATTTATTTGTCAGTATTGTTTATCTCTGTACTCCTGCACATTGAAAGTGTGTTGTTATATTCTGTGCTGACAATCCTGATGGATTGCAGTGATAGGTCGGTGAGCTTTACATCAGTGAGATTACAGTGTTACAGTAATTTTTAAGGTGAAGGTTACTTCTAAGTTGAATTGTTATAACTATAGTAGAGATAATGTGAAACCAGATACACAACTGAACTTCATAAGCTGAACTTTATAACATAACTTTATCCTTACTTACCATCATTCTGTGATGATGAAATCGTACAGTTCAGAAGAGACTTGAAGAACAGCTAGGACTGCAGTACTAGATATGCTTATTGTTAAAATCAGAGCCAAATTACGTCAGCCATTGTTTTGCCACATCTGAACTAGTATCTTTCTATCTATGTAACAAAAATTGGGGGCAATAAACTATAGCTACAAGCGATACTCTACTCTTTAGTTCCTGCTCGTTCTGGATGAGCTGTCTTCTTTGATGCTGGAAGATGAAAGTGTTGAAGGGTGAGTAGTAATCAAATATCAGCACATAAAAACATGTGATGATCAGAATAATCAGATTCAAACTTAAAGACAAACGTTCTTAAGGTCAAAAACTGAGAATGCACTTCCATATGAAGGTAAGTAAGGCAAAGTGGAAAATAATTGCATACCAATCCTCATAGATTTATTTCATACTGTTGTTTTTCTGTGAATTGGGCTCTTTTTTTCCATCTTTAACTGAATTTGCTACTGACGCTGCAGATCAGATCTTAACAATTGGATTTGATCAACCTTCTCTGTGTAATGAAAAATAGTAGTGTATATTTAATTCCTGTCTGTTTTAAGAAGACTGGTTCTTGTTCTAAATAACTACCAAAAACCCCTTTAATTTTAAAAAGCATGAATTTGACAGAGTCCTGCATTTTGTTTTACCAAAGCAGGTGACTTATGTTTGACCTTTCTTTAGTAAATGGAAATCTGTGAAGTTGAAGAGAACCAGCATTTAGGAAGTTGATTTGTTTGGAATAGGAATTCTTTAAATAGCTGTTAAAATGCATTGGGATCCCTTACTATCCATTAAACATCTTTCATGTTCTATTCCAATTTACTGCACTTAAGAAGCATTCTTTTTTTCAGTGACCTGGTTTAGTGACTAAAAAAAAATATTCATTACATGGTAATTTACATTTAGTATCTAATCCTAAACTTCTTTATATAAAGTAGGTATAGCATGTTGTATTCTCTATTAATCTATGGGTTAGCTTGCACTTTGTGGGAATAAGTTAAATAAGAAAAAATGTGAATGAAATATTAATATTGAAATGCAAGCAGTAAGTACAACAGTGGTTGAAATATAATCTGTATCATTTACCAGCAGTTACCACACAATGGCATTTGAGACTTCTGCAGTTTTCCTTTGGATTAGAAAAAAAGCAGAATTCCCAGTAGCTGTTGAAACTTCACAGCAGCAGTTGGAAAATGCTGACCTTTGTTCTCTTTGTCTCTACCTGTGAGCTTATTTTCTATCAGGTTCCCTACTTTTATAGTGAACGTTTTTACTTTTTAAATTCAGCTGCAATAAGAGGTATTTAATTAGCCTTGTTGTCCTGTAACATTAAGCTTAACGTATTTATTCTGGTGCAAGCACCAATAGCCTGTTGTTAGTGATAAACTCCAAGTTCACACTTTACAGTTTCAGTCAGAGGCACTGGGAATGCTTCCCCTTTTGAAACTGAATTCAGTCTTTTTGCTTTCTGTAAATTCCTAGCTATACTTCAGCCGAATGGCATTAGTATTAGCATTGATAATACTACATGACCATCTTTTTTTAGTTGCAGTTGTTTGGTGTGATTTAAACCAATAAAATTGCTAGTATTCCTGTCAGATTCGAAGCAACCTCCATTTAACATCTGCTAAATACCTGAAATTATCCCACAACACATCAGCCTGCAAAGCAGGTAAAACAGAAGGTATGGTGAAAAAAAGACCATGAAACTTAAAACACTTGTCTAAGGTGTTTTTTTGCTGTTGCTTTTTTTTTTTTTTTTTTTTTTGAGACGCAAGCAAGCTTCCTTGGGTGAACATGAGTATTTATATCGATGTGTATGTGTGCTATTTTAGGAATATGTCCTTGGAAAATGGTGTTCAAACTGAAATTTTGCTTAAAACCAGAAATGATTCTGTAAAAATGTTTGGGAATTGTTTTCCATCTTCAGGCTTTAGCATCTGTGTCTTCATAATGGTGTCATATATGTTATGTGCAAATTATTTATTTATAGTACATGCCATTTTCTTGATAAGAAAAGACCATATAATATCCTATATTGCACTAAAATCTTGATAAAATAGAAAGTATAGAAATTTTGGAATTTGTTTTTGCTTACATGCTTGCAGAAGTCTTTCTCACTTTGCTAAAGTAGCATTTCAGCACTTAAACAATGTCACAAGAATGGTGATTTAATTGACTCAAGCTGCTGAAAATTAGAAAGAGCCAAATTTACAGTTGCCTGTTGCTGGTTCTTTCATTAATTCAGTAAACAAACTGGAACAGAAATACCATGGAAAAGGCAGAGATGCATGATTAATTAGATTATATCATGGTATATAGATACAGAAACGTTGGGGTTTAGTTTTCAGCTATAAAGCTAGGCTTTCCTAGCTCTCACCAGTTTGTGCAATCTTAGTAATCAGCTGGTCATGATTATGAATTCTTAGCTGTTTAAATAAAAAAGAAGTTATGAATTCTGGGTGTGCCTCCACAAACAGTTCAAGCTCATGTGATCACATCAGATGGAATCTGGTCCACACTAATGAATTTTGCATCTCAATGCTCTTTCAATATTATCCTTTCAGTATGAAATATATAATGTGTCCATAGTTCAGAAGCTAATGATAGGTGCTTTTTCTTTGCTGAAGATGCACAGCTTCCAGTTGAGTTCTGTGAGCACGGGAGGGCTTATGGTACCCAGGGTACTGACGCCCAATATCAGAACATCTCTTAATACATTCAAAAAGTGCAGAGCAAGCTCCTATCTACATGCAGATGTAGAACTGATGATAGTGAAAAATGATAGCCAGAGAGCTATATTTTATGTTACAGAATAAAACACTTATGAAGCATCTAATTGTATTATTTTTCTTCTAATGGATAATTTGATTTTGATATTAAGTATTTGAATCAGCTTTTTTTTTTGCCTTTTGACATAGATAATTGAAAAATTTAAACCAGAACTTTAATGAAGTTTTGCAAACAGGCATATTTTTAGTTTCACTGTAATCCAGATCATGAATGTCAACTATCCCAAAATAAAAATGAACATTTATAATTGCACAAATACTTATGTTTGTGTGGAAAGCTTTCTAATTGATTACCTCTCTGTGCTTGTGGATAGGCAAAAAATTTATATTTTATTTATTTTTATTTCCCTGTAGCATAATTTAATGGAATATATTTTAGATATTTTTTCATTGCTATACCAAACAATAAATAAATGGTAATCTTAAAAATGAATCATTCTTATCTTTCATCTACTTGAAGTCAGGAATCCTAAAACAAACTTTGCATCTGCCAAAATTTCAGCTGCAAGAAATTTGGAGGGTATTCTTGTGTTGAGTTTTTGGTTGGTTGGTTTTGGGTTTGTGTTTTGTGTTTTTGTTTGTTTTTTAAACTTGGGTTTTAAACTAGAAAAGTGTTTTGATTCAAAGCTGAGAGGGTTGGGGGGGGTATGGGGCTAATCCTGCTGCTGAGGGTTTGGAGCATGTTTGTGTGAAATATTGGGAGATTGGTTTACTCTCCAAGTCACGAAATCTTTTTAGATAACTTCTCTTTTCTGCTAATTTTACTTTGTATTTTCTGCATCCTTGTGTGATTGGTGACTGGATCTCTTTCAGAAACAGAGTCGGTAAACTTTGAAACTTTTCATTTAGTGGGAGAAAAGGCTAACAATATCTGATGGGAAAACAGAAAATGCAAATTACGATACAGTTACGATAGAAACAGACAGGGACCTTTCCCAGAAACCATGATTCTGTTTTAAAGCAGGGAAGAGAGAAGTAGAGGGAAGTAGTTAAGAGATTGTGCTGTCCATTGCAATGTTACTATTGCAGAAAGGAAATACAGTTTTAAGTAAAAGTAAACACACTGTCAGCTTTGTTCAGGCAATTGACATTGATTTCCTAAGGATTTAGAGGTTTAATTAATTTTCCACAGAACTGGTGTTCTGTGGAAAACTTCCCAGACATCTAAGTCTTATGGTATATCTGGGAACATAGGCTTTAAAAACAAGTGTTGAGCCTTAAGCTGCGTGGAACAATCATTGGATTAGCTGTACTGAGTATTTAGGAAATAGAAAAATGCCACATATCTTTTTGCACTAGTTAAATACATTGAAAGCCAAATGCAAATGTGTGCTGAAGCATTTGTACATCCTGAGATACTCTTTGACATTTTTTCAGCGTTCAGATTTACTGTAAGATATTATTACTGACTTAATGCTTAAAGGATTCAAGAGAAGGGACTGGTTCTGTTATACCGGGTAAGTTGCAAAGCAGTAGTCTTGTAGACTTTAGTGAGATTCTTCCAGGTAGAATCATGCGCATTTCAGTGATTCCTTTGATTTCTATGTCGTGTCTGGAATCTCAGAACCATTTAGATTGGAAAAGGCCTTTAAGATCACAGAGTCCATCTGTTTACCCAGTACTTTGGAGAAGAGAACAACCCTCACTTCATTACAGCTTCCTTTTGGAAGTTGTAGAGAGCAATAAGGTCTCCACTGAGCCTCAAGCACAGTAATCCACTGAGAAGACAAGATTGATCTTGATTCACTCTGCTCCCTGAAGCAATTCTGTTTTATTGCCATTATAGTCCCAATTCGCTGGGGTGGCATTTAGCAGAAGCTAAAAGCTAAAAGCATTTAGCTAAAAGCTTGTTTGCTTTTACAGATACGTACTTGTAGAGTAGGTTTCCAAAGAACTTAGCCAGGATAAGGATTAAGCACTGTTCAGAGCATGATTGTAGTAGATGCTCTCTGTAGGTGGTTGAAATAGGCATCTTGAACAAGGATATCACCAAATATACAGTCAGTGCATTGGATTCCTCTGTCACAGAAACACAGTTGCCATTCTTCTTGGGTTAACAGGGTTTGAATTACTGCTGAACAAACTTTTCTGAACTGGGTGCATGGAAACAGGGTGGTCTTTTTAGAGCTAGTCACCGTGAAGGTGCAGTCTGTGTCTGTGTAGAGTGCTGGACTTACTAAGGAAAGGAAATTCTGAAAGAGGAGCTAGTGAGGATGCTGTGACTTGTGTCTAGAACTACAATGAGGCTCTGTTCTGTTCAATGCATCAGGGTTTGCTAAATGTTGCTATAGCCACATGGTGATTGTTTTCTGATACCACTTCTATTCACTCAGAAGGCTTATTTTTCCTGTCAGTTAAAGACTGTTTCAATTTAGGTTTGATGTTTTCTTACCATTGTTTTTATGTATATATAGCAATTTTATTCTGTGAGTACTCAGCTCTTGAGATTAACACTCAATTAATTACAAAGTTCAAGATCACAAGTGAATCATTTTAGAGAAATGTCACTGTGGTAAGAAATTTTTTTACGAGTTGTTACTGCATGAAATGTTGAAATGTAATGTAACCCAGCTGTCCATGAAACAGTGTGCTTGATACAAAGAGTGGTCATAAATAATTTCCCACCATCTCTTTTCTGCCTCTTTCAATACTTTCTATTGGTCATCAACTGGAACAAGCTCAAGGAAAAGATCACAACATATCTTTATGGGTACTCTTGGTACTTTTCTATAAATACCTTAAACAAAATTAAATTTCTTTGGCTTTTTACTATATTCTTTACTGTTTAACGTTTGCAGAATTGCCTCCAATCAGATGTTAACATCAGGAAATGCCACTTTTCTTCAAGGTCTGTTGTACTGTCAATGGATGTCTTCATAATAACATTCAGATTTCTGTTTTAAGAAGTTGCAGCTATGCAAACAAGATTATCTGGGCCAACAATAAAAAATCATTGATTTTAATTAGGAGTTGTCACATCACAGAAAAAGACAAGGCTCCTTTTGTTCTATGAAAAGCCTGCTTTGCCTGCTTGCAAAAATGCATGGATTTCTTTCCAGTGGCTTTACATAATTGGTATGACAAAGTTTCAGTCCTGTGATCCTAAAGTTTCTGAGTGATGCAGACATACTTGTCCAACTTTATTTTAGGCATTTGATGGTAATCTGTTACAGAAGTTGGTAGATGGCATGAATATGAGGTCTGCTTTGCTTGAAGGAGTGGGATATGCATAAACTGAATTAGAGAATATTTATGTTGAGGCTGCTGAAATTACTGAGAGCGCATTTTTAAAAATGAGACACTGTTGAGAAAACAAAGTTACTCAGCTTTGACTGTGTCACAAGGACTCTTGAGTTTTGAATGACTCACTAAATGTGGTCTGAATCCATTGTGTAAATTAACAATGTGAGCTACTAAGTTGTGACACTGATTTTATGTCTGCACCAGTGAAGCAGGCCCAGTATTGCATAAATTGTCAAGAAGACATACACATGGAGCAAATACTGTAGAAATCATTATAATTGATAGCTCTGCAGGCACAGCAACGTAAAATATGTAACATCTCCCCATTTAAACTCAGACTGTTAAAGTCAGTTAAATGTGAAGCTTGTGTTGGGGAACATAGCATTTCAGTGAATCACTGGACAATTTGGTTCCAAATAAAAAGCAAGCCATCCGAAGGATTGTTGACCTGCTTTAATTGTGAGAAGGTTCTCAAAAGTCTCATGTGAATTTGTGAGAGCTGACGTTTTCTCTGAAGACAGAAGTTTGCTACTTCTAGTTCTGGTTGTCATAGTAGCTGAAGGGCCACTGAATGCCACACCAATCTTGAATACTGAATCTGATCTTGAATAATGAGTCTGAATCATCACAGACCTTGAAAAATGGTACTGTCCTCTTTGGGCACTCATCTCCCGTCATCCTTCAGCTATCCACCGAGAAAAGGCGTTAGATAATCTTTGTAAGGCTTAGAAGACAGCAGAAATAAACTCATCATAGCAGGTTCTGTTTACTAACTTCTGTTCTTATCCTTCTGTCATCGTAGTAGCAGCTGGGTACTTTATTTTTTCCATTAGGAAAGGAGAGATGGGTCACTGAGTCCATCACCACAGCTTTTGCAGCTGAATTAAGGTTAAAATCTTAACATTCTGCTATTTTGTGATGTATTTTGCTGGTGTGACAGACCCTCTGTTACCATCAGACAAAAATGGTATCTGATCAGCAGGGAAATGGTACACCTGGCCACTCTGAACCTGAGTGAGATAGTGAAGACTAAAGTGTCCTGACTAAGGAGAATTCTAGACTGCATATATGGACAAGGATGGTGTTACATCCAGCCCTTGAAGACTTACCGGCTGTGAAGTTCTGATACAATTTTATGTCAAAGGTGTAAGGGGTATTTAAATAGGAACAAAAGATGGAAACTAGCTGCTTTGGTAAGGATAAATAGCTATGAGAAGTTGTTGCAGTGAAAACAAGATCTTTATAAGGGAAGGAGAGTAAGACAAAAGGTGCTCTATTTCTAGTCCCAGCAAATGAAAAAAACTAGTGGGTTATCCATCTCTCAGGCCTTATCTTGAGATAATGTTTTTTGCTTCAATAGTTTGTATGGAATATAATGGAGAAACATGAGGCCTTTAGTGGCTCAGAGAATACAAGACAAGGTTGCAGCAGGGTGAGGCAGCTGCATATTCCTTTCAGAGGTAATGGGGGAGTCATGTCTCAGGTGTGTATACTGAGAGCAGGTCATGGGGTGTAGAGACGTTGAAAATTTCTGTAGCAGACTGTTCTGGTGGCAGAGACTGGAAATGCATGCCGTGGTGTGCCCTCTTAGATAACGTACTGCTTGCAGGTGGTATTTCTTGCTGCTGCATCTTGTCTCTGTGGAGGATGCAATGGAAGGACATGGTTGAGTAGTGTAACTGTGGCACGTTGTCACAAGGAAGAGGTAAAAATTAGGCTAACAGGCTTTACATCATGTGTGATGAAGACAAAATACAAATTTGAGGCATTCTCATCTTATGCATATTTACAATTTGCTCTTTTTTCCTCAATTTTTAACCTTTATAGACTGGATTCAGTCACTTTAGTACTAGTTGTGGAGATTCTTTGGTGCTTGTGCAATTGTGTGTGGTGGAAGCGGGCCACAACACTAATCACGGGTATGTGGTATTTGGATCTATTCTGGCATGTATCCAGCAAGCTCAGAGTTTAGGCAGAGTCAGCGTACTTCTGTCTAAGACCTGTAGGTACAATGTTGGTGATCCTGAGAGCCTCCCTCAGTACTGATGAGCCATACAAACAACAACATCATCATCTCCAGAGTTGTGAAGGAAATCAAAACACAGTTGCCTTGTTTTATTTCTAGAGTGACTCTAGGGAACATACAAGAAACGTTCTGTTGGTGTTTTAGAATCCGATTCATTGATGCCGGTTTGGTATATATACCTTATAATGCTGTGTATTCCATCAGTTTTCATTTTTATTGAAGGGCTTTAAAAAAACAAACACACAAGCAAAACACCAAACCCTCCAAAAACAAATCACCAAATCCTACTTTTAAAATCCCTTTGTGTGGAAAGGGCTGAATTAAATAGCTTGAACTCTTCAACTTTTGAATGGTACTTGGGGTTCTTTGCAGTAACTCATGTAGTATTTTGGTTTACTTGGCCAGGAGACTTCTCAGAAACTGCACGTCTTACTTCTGAAGTTAAAAGTGTATGCAAAATGCAATTTCTCTAAAAGAAATGGGGGCCTAGTTTACTAACAGGTAGTAATTTCTTTTAAAGTTGATTAAAATCTTACAAAGAAAAATGTTTTGACTTGTGTCCCAGAAAAATAATTATCCATTCTATAAATTCACCGTAATCTAATTTTTTCAAGGTCATGATCTCATAAAACATTGTGTTGTTGCTGTCACACCCTACTGCCCAGTTACCACTTCAAAAACAAGTGCAGAAGAAGAAAATAATTTAAATGTGTTATTTAAATTTGCACAGGAAGTTGTGAAGTATTCAGTCAGGGTTGAAAAGACAGATATATTTTGGGAAAGCTAGAACACTAAATGGAACACATCTGTCCCTGTTAAGGACCAGGAATATTTATTTATTAATTATATATCTGGTTTTAGTATCTTCATCTATATCTGCCTGCAGGATAAGATAAAATGCTCTGTTCTGAGGTTCTGTCTTCTGGTTATGGCCATACCGGGTCTATTGGCCACTTTGGTCATTCAAGCTTGTTGATATGAAAATCTGAAGAACAGCTCTTTAAGTTAGGAAAAGTATTGTAGCTTTCTTCATTTGCTGATAGAATTATATACAAGATTTTGTAGTGTGAGAAGATGAGCTAATCTACAGATCTGGCATTCAGTTTCAAGTGATTGTATGACCAGAGCTTTGTGTGTTGCTGGCCTCCTGCAAAGCCATGGTAAACCACAGTTTCTGAACACTTAGTCTTTTACAGCTCCTGAGCTCAGACATGCATTTTATTTCCCATTTGGAGTAGACTGGTTATATACAAATAGTACACAATAGCTCAATTAATAAGTAGTAACTTGTGAAGTGTGAGTACCTTGTTGGCTTTCAAGGGTAGCTAATGACTGTGTAGCAGAAGGAACTGTTGGAATTTTAAAATATCCTGTGTGGGTTTCAATAAGTCTGGTCTTTAAAATACTTGTAGTTCACAGAATCGGAGAATGGATCCGGTTGGAAGGAACCTCAGGGGGTCATCTGGTCCAACCTTACTGCTCAAGCAGGGTCATCCCAGTGAACATGGCACAGAATTGTGTCCAGACATTCTTGAATATCCCCAGTGAGGGAAACTCTGCAACCTCTCTGATCAATCTGTTCCAGTGCTTGGTCACCTGCACAGTAAAGAAGTTGTTCCTCATGTACAGGTGGAACTTCTGTGCATCAGTTTCTGCTTGTCCCTCTTGCCCTGGCACTACTGAGAAGAGCCTGGCTCCACCCTCTTTGACACTCTCCCTTGAAATACATAAATGTGTTACTGAGATCTCCTGTCATTCATCTCTTCTCGAGGCTAAACAGGCCCAGCTACCCTAGTTCTTCTTTGTGAGAGATGCTCCAGTCCCTTAATTATCTTCATTCCCCTCCTCTGGTCCTGCTTCAGGAGCTTCATGTCTCTCTTATACTGAGGAGTCCAGAACTGGGCACAGTCCTTCAGATGTGGCCTCACCAGGGCTGAGTAGAGGGGCAGGATCACCTCTCTCAACCTGCTGTCAGTGCTCTTCCTAGTGCCCCCCATTGGCCTTCTTGGCCACAAGGACACACTCATGGACAGCTGCTTGTCCTCTGGAAGACTTTCTCCACAGAGCTGCTTCCCAGGAGATCATCCCCCAGCCTTTGCTGGCACCTAGGGTTGTTCCTCCCCAGTGGAAGGACCCTGCATTTGCCTTGGTTGAATCTCAGACAGTTCTTCTCTGCCCACCTCTACAAGCTATCGGGGTCCTTCTGAAGGGTTGCACAGCTCTCTGGGGTATTGGCCGCTCCTTCCAGCTTTGTGTCCTCAGTGAACTCACTGAGGAGGCATCTGCCCCTTTGTCCAAGTCCATGATGAACAAGTTAAACAATACTGGAATGGTATTGACCCTTTGGGGGCACCACTAGAGATGGGGCTCCAACTACACCCTGTGACATTGATTATAACCCTCGGGGATCTGCAGTTCAGCCAGTTCTCACTGCACCTCACTGTCCACTCACCCAGTCCACACTTCCTGAGTTTGTCTACAAGGATGTTGTGAGAGACAGTGTTGAAATATTTGCTAAAGTTGAGGTGAACAATATCCACTGCTCTTCCCTCATCCATCCATATACTCATTTCATTGTAGAAGGCAATCAGGTTGTTCATGCATGATTTACATTTACTTTGAAGACTAGAATGACATTTGCATTCTTCCAGTCCTAGGCACCTCTCCTCATCTCCATGACCTTTCAAAGATGATCATGAGCAGCCCCACAATGATGTCTGCCAACTCTCTAAGCGTTCATGGATGCATTCCATTAAGGGCCCATGGACTTGTGGATGTCAGCTTTACTGAGACCCAGTCCTCCTTAACCAGGAGAAAGCCTTCCCTGCAAAATTCCTTACCCTGATCTCCTGGGTCAGAGATTCCTAAGAGTTGGTCTTGTCAGTCAATACAAAAGCAAAGAAGGTGTGCACCGTTTTTTCATTCATGTATGTGATTAGCTGCATATTTTGGTGAAAAAAATGTTGGAGCATATTATAACTGATAGGAAAAAAGCAACTGTTGAAAATTGGAAGTACTTTTTCCTAGTGAACTGTGACCTGGAATCAAATTTGTACTTTGGTTCTTACGTTGCCAAAAGTGAACCTTGCAATACATCAAGTGTTTGATCAGGTATATGAGTTTTGAGACTGATGCAAGAAATGAGAGGGAAGCAGCAAAGAACTTGATCACCTTCCTTACATCAAGCATACCCGGGGTGTTTTTACTGTATTTTCTGTGGGACACTGAGCACTTCAACAGAGAAATACCTGTCCTACTGTCCTTGACACTGGCCTTTTAGGAAAAATGTCATTATCACCTGGAACAACTTACTGGTTATATTCAGGAGGTCAGGTGGATTTTATCATGCCATTGTTTCATTATTTTAGGAAAGTTAATGAGATGCATCCTGATAGGCATGCAGGCGTGTGGTAAATGCCCTACACACATATGTCCCAGAGGATCCTGCCCAGGAAATGTGAAGTTTTTCCTCACTGGCTTTCCCTGAGTCCAGCGCAAGTTACATATTGCATTCTTATGTGTAAAAGCTGTTTAAAACCTGTTTTGATTAGTTTTGCATCATATTGTGTGTATAAACAGACATTTTGATTTCTGAGAACTGTATTTTTCTGAAAGCTCAATTTTTGTTTGTTATAAATAGCTCTTCATAAAATATCTCTTATGTAAAACATGCTGGCTCCCTTTGCTGCCTGTCAGAACAGCAAATGAAGTATCTCAGTCTTGGCTACTTGACAAGTGTATGATCTTCATGGTTTGTGGTAATAACCATATGATAGCCTTAGTGAGGATGCCCTTTGGTTTAAGTGGTGATGTATCAGAATACCCACTTATTAGGGAGGATCACAAGTTTGCTTCTCATCTGTTATGAGGGATTATACCACCTGACATATGCATGGCAGAACATGAATTAGATTGCTAGAGGTATATTGCGAAGTAACACAAGTTTGGACCACTACAAATAGCTAAATTACAAGATTAATCCTTTCATAGATAACAGTTTTCTTTTGAGAAATTTTGGTGATTCAGAAATATTTGAACAGAAATCAATCAGAAGTATCACCATATCCTGTAACAATAGTTAAAGCCAACTCTGCTATAGCTTTAAACAAGAGTCTCCAAAGGCTAAACTTATATTGAAATTCCAACTGGTTGTGAGAGTTGTACATTTTAAATGAAGCCAAAGTTACAAAACAGAACATGCTGTCCTGTCATTTGACTTTTTCTATTAAAAATGGCTGTTACTCCTTAACATAATTAGGTTTTTATGGTAATTCTGTAGTATCTGCTTAACAGGTCTTCATTCTAGTAAGATATTAGGCATATATTTTCCCTTAAAGGAACACCTGTCATCAATGATATATTAGCACTCTTAAACATGGATACTTTTTCAGCATTTCTGCAAAAACCATCAAAAGGTAACCTGCTTTTTAAATGCATTTTTCAGTTAGTTGTAAGTAGAAGAAAATACCTCTATGTTTAAAGGGTTGATAACCTCTCAAGGAGAGAAGAAAACTGATTTCTTTCTTCAATCAGGAGACCATCAATGGGAATGACAGCAAAATGCGTAAGTACGTTTTCCTTACCTGCAGTGTAGAACAGTAACTACAAAACTTGGCTGAATCTGGAGTGGCATTAACTGCTGACTTTTTTAAAAGGCATGCCTGCATTGTGTTTTGTCTGTTGAAAGAAACACTATTAAAGGCCTTAGTTTGCAGTCAATTAATCTCCTAGAGTAATTTGTTTGCCTGATTCGGTTGCCAGATGCGCTATCCAGGTACAAGCCACTTTTTGTGGTGGCTAAAGAGACTTACCTGATAAAGCAGTTTATTATGTTTCTCTGCTGTAAGGTACATTGATCTTGCTCATGGAAAATGTTAGTACTTTCTCCTTTGTTTGAACTGTACCTCTATTTTTTCAGTAATTGTTGTCTGTGACTTAGATCTCATTAGGATTATGCCAAGGTCACTGAATGGCATGTCAGCTTAATTACAGCGGCTTTCAAGCTGAACAGTTCTGACTCACAAATAGGAATTCACAGTTAGGTAAATGAACAATCTGAAATCTCCAAACTGCATGCCATTCAATGCGTAGCTCCTTGCAGTAAGATGCTGAGTGAGGACTGTATTCCTTGGTTCCAGGGAACAAAGCAGCTAAATTTAAAAAGCCCTTGCCTTGAAATAGGACTGAGCACCCAAAGGGTTGGCCATAAGTTGCAGATTTTAACTGTCTTGTATTAAACAGGTTAAAATGAACAGTTTGTTATCCCTATGTTATCCCAGCTGGTAAGTTTTTTAGCAGTAGTGGTGTGAAATATCTGCTACCCTAAGGAACCCTAAGGAAAGGCATCTGTTAACAACAGAGTGACTTGTCCATTGCAAACAGAAAAGTATTAAATAGTTCTGAGCACTTCACAGGAGAGAAAAAAATAAGGTCCATCCATCAACTTAAAAGTCCAGATCTTAAGAAAAGGCATGAGCAGCCTTCGATCTTTTGCCCCAGAAGCTTCCATGTGTTGAAAACCATCTTCTTATTATTATATCAGGGAATATGTCATTCAATGTGGTTTTGCTCCAAAGTCTTAGATATTTCTGCAGCTGGATGATGCATAAGAATTCTGTTTGCAATGAGAGGCTGCTCCCATTTTTAGTGATCTTTCTTTTTATGCTCTATGTTTTACCAAATTGACATCCTCATATCTTATAGATCATATGCCATATGCTTCTATAATATAATTGGCTTTATTTTGCACTTCAAAGGTCTTTGCAGCAGTGCTTATCTACACAGACATCAGAAGCATGTAATAAAAAAAGTCAGAATATAGAGGAAAGCAGAATACAGCAAGAAACAGAATCTTCTTTCATGCATTCCCAAGTGGATACATCAAGAGCATTTATCATTGTGCTTCTAGTCAGTGTTTACTCAGACTCAGGGGTTTTAGAGTACAGGTGCAACAAGACAAAAGTGCATTTTTCCAGTTAAAAAAATAAAATAGTAGCATACCTTTCATGTTGTCCCTAAAGCTAAAATCACTGAAGTGTCAGAGAAATATCTTTTGACAATAGATATGGTCAGTTCTAATGGCCAGATCATAGGCAATGATCTAGGGTAAAGTTGGGGGCTGTGATCAGGTAAATTATGGTCCAGATCATACAGGCCAAGAAATGTACTCTTTCAAAAACCCTGTCAAGAGCATCTGGCATCCATTGGCTCAAAGCAGCAGCCAGAGAAACCTGGGCTAAAAAACTGGATTTGGGCTAGACTGGAAACCTAAGCTGTCCATAAGTAAATAGTTAAAAACAAATTAACTAGAACAGAACAGTAAGGACCAGTGATTTTTATCTGATGCAGGATGCTGGTTCAGGGATTAAGACTGAGCAGTCAATGGGCATCTCTGCTGTATATCTTAGGGGGAGTATCCTGATTGTTCCAGGCTTATCTGTCAGCTTCACAGGTTTGCCTTTCATATCTGGAACACTGGTTTATGGAAGCACAGAAATGGCCAGGTGTACCTTGGTTGTTTTATTTAGGTTGAACAGTTCCTAAATCAACTGTTCCTGATCAAAAAAGAACCTTTGAAACGCGGCATCGTGTAGCTGATTCCACGTCTGGGACAGATAGTACGCTGTCAGAGAAAAGAACTTCCTGAGAGGCTCTTAAGTTTTGCAGCAAAGCACAGCTTCCCCCTTGGCTTCAATTGCTCAGGATGTCTGAGAATTGTGCTTTGCTGCAGTGGTTTGCAGTCTCTTAAGCGAGTATTTAGGGGACAGTCAAGGAGCCCTACAGTTCATGTGCCTTATCCATTTTCAGCATATTGTGTACACATTTGTGTATTCTGTGAGATGTATACAGTATGTATCCTGTAAGTACAGTACTGAACGTAATAAAAATACTGGACAATTTTAATTAATGGAGAAGGATAAGATGGGTAGGTTCAGGGGTTTTTTAACAGTTCATTTATTTAATTCATTCTCAGTAATTAAACTCCTAGGCTGACTAGGGAATGCAAAAGAAGGATCACAAAAGAGAAGTTCTGTGTCTTTTAATTTAAAATGCACATGGCTGTTAACTCAGAATTTTTAAAATACTGATATTTTTCTAGTTAGTTTGTTACATACGAGCTCTGAGCTTCTCCTATGAAACCAACAAAATGAACCGCTAACATGTGAATCATTACAGTCCCTTTTTATCAAGATACTATGGCTTGATTTAATTTTCTATGGAATTACATTGATAGATGAAAAGCCTCACAATTACTTCAATATAAATTAAGCAGCTAAACTCCTAGTTAGCACATCAGATATGAATGGTTATTACTGACTATATTTTGCTATGGTTGACTGGGCAACTGACAGCAGCAATGCTTACATGTAGAATGATGATGGTTGACCATAATCAGCTTGTATAGTTCATTGGACCTGATGCTTCCTAGGACAGTGATCAAAGTCCTGTGAATCCTTCTAATGCAAAGAGTTACTCATTATACTCCCTGGTGCATTCTTTTTTGAGAGGTTTTTCAGAAGGTTTGGGATTTCTGCAATAAACCTGAAGCATGTAGAACAAACATCCAGTCATAGGTGGTAAGCTGTTACTCCTTCATGGTGTTTTTTAGGAAACTAGTCACTAATGTTCCATAGAGATATAGGCCATCTTCATTACTCTATGTGGTAATCTAGATTAAAAAAAAGATTGGCTAAACACCAGGCAGCACCAGATTATGCCACTTTAAGGGAAGGTTTACTGTACACCTCACATCACTGCAAAACTTGGGTAAAAATAGATGAGTTTTTAGCATACACCATCTTCTCTGTCATTCTTAGAATTTTATATTCCAAGTAAACAAAATAGGGTCTCTCCTAGGAGACAGGGGAGGAATGTATTTTGAATAAAACTTTGAAGTTGTATTCATAAGGGTAAAGCAATGACATTACAACTGCACTACATACAAAGCAGTTCAGCTCTGCTGTTGCAACTGCTTGACCTCTGAAGGCAGCAGCCTTCTCAGTGGAAAGAAAGATTCAGAAAAGAGATCTGTGGTCCTCTATAAACTCAGGCAAGTCTTGCAACTCAACTCCCTTGAATGAGCTATAAACAGTATAAAATTTGCACCCAGGAGTCATAATCTGTTGTTTGGTGCTGCAAAACTCTCTGTGAGAGGTTTTGTCCCCCAGACTGTAACAAGAGTCTTTTATCTGCAAAGACTTCTTTTTGTACCTCACAACCAAAACAAGAACAACAAGCAAGATATACTATCTTTAAGGTGAAAACTTCCTCACATGCTTAGAAGAGCTTGAACACTATGTTAATAGTGCCATCTGGTGACATTTTATGTAGCCCTATGCTATTTTTGAGACCATGCTATATTTTAACATGATTTTTTAAGCCTATGTATATGAGAACGTTTTCAGATATTTTCATGAAATAACATGGACTAGATTCTTGAGCAGCTTTTTGTCTTCTGTCTCCTGAAGTGCTTTGAGTCAGTTTTCTCAGCTTAAAGGCGATTCTTTAGACATGATGACAGGACAATGTGTCTGCAGTATTGCTTTGGCTGGGGATTCCCCACTGTAGGAGACCTCTTGGACAATATCAGTTGGTAACTGGTATTAAAACAAAATAAAACCCTCAACCAAACAGAAAAAGCTTCTTGTGGCTATTACTACAGTATTCTATTCTTCAATTCTACTGATACCTGGTTTAGTGCTTGTCCTGGTTTTAAGCCCAGCTGGAGACAAAACACCGCAGAGCCACTTGTTCAGTCCTCCCTCTCCTTTCACCCACCTCAGTGGAATGGGGAGGAGAATCAAAGCCAAACTTATGTGTGAAGATAAAAGCAGTTTAATAATTGAAAATAAAGTATAACACAGTCATAATGGTCAATGATAATAATGATAATAAAAAGGGAAAAACAAGTGATGCATGATGAAATGTCTCATCCCCCATGGACCACTGCCAGACCCCCATTTCCAAAGACAGATCAGCCCCTTCCATGTATAAACTCTCCCCAGTTTATACACTGGGCATGGCATTTTGTGGTATAGAATGTCCCTTTGGTCAGTTTCAGTCACCTGTCCCAGCTCTGCTCCCTCACAGTTTCTTTTGCTCACCTCCTCACTGGTGGAGTACAAGAAAAGGAAAAAAATTTCCTTGACTTAGGGTAAACACAGCTTAGTAAAAAACGAAAACCTCAGTGTGTTGTCAACACCATTCTCATTCTGTACCCAAAACAGCTACTAAGAAGAAATTAGCTGTAACAGCTACTGAGAAGAAGTTAGCTCTAAACTAGCTGATACATGCTGGATTCATTCTGTGAGGAGGAAGCCAAGGAACTGACACTTTACTCCTGTGGGATACATCAGTAGAGGTGCACATGTAATCACATGTTCCCAAGATTACAAACAGCACTGCAGAATTTGCAATGTGAGTGAAGCTGCAACATTAAAAACCAGAAATTAAAACCAGATAAACTGAGAACCTGTATGCTTTTAGCACATTTTTTTGCTAATGCAACTCGTACCTACTTGCTTCTAAAGGTCTTATTTAAATTGGTAGCAGCACCAAGATTAATGTCTGCAATTGTACCACAAAGTAGGGAGAAAGGAGAAATGCCTGAACGAAGCAAGCAGATGACTGTTGAATTGTATTCCTTAATGACTAACATTTTTTCTCCTAAAGGGATCAAACTGAATTACATTTCCAGAATGCTGAGTGTGTAGTATGCTCTAATGGTCTAAAAATCCCCACTAACATCTGATGGCATAAGAGTATAACAATTTGAAAGTATAGAAGGGGGTGGAAATTATTCCTTATGTTTATATGTCCCCAGTATTTAAAATTTTTACTCTCCTTAAGTGCATAAGGAAGACTATAAATCTTTACCATGCTTTGAACAGGCCTGTTACTGTTAACATTCAGTGAAACTTGAAAAAGATTCACAAACAAGGATTTTTAGTGAGATCAAGAGTTCAGCTGATGTGCTGCTGATGTGCTGAGTTCTGAGAAAGTACTGTCTCTGTGAAACAGGCATGGTTCACAAAGTGTGAAGCAATACAGTAGACTCTTGAAAGAATAAACAAAATATTTTAAAGACCACAGAACAAAAGAGATATGTCTCTTCTTTTGGTGAGAGGGACCTCATTTTGAGATGCTGCTACTCTGTTACATAATTAGCCCTCTAATGGGGACTTTTACATTTTATGTAGTTAAACTTTGAACTAGCAATTTATGAATAATTGAAATATCCCTTACAGAAAGATGTTTAATTTTGAAAACTTCAAGAAGGAGGAGTCAGTAGTTATGATAGTAATTAATTTGCATGATAAATTAAAATTACATTTTAAAAGATGTGCCCTTTTCCTGATTTTTATTTGTATAGTTTCAGCTCGTGAACATTAGATTAATGCTTTTCTACTACTAAATCAATCAAATTAAGTAGTAAGCCTGGTGCCTGTTAAACAGCAAGTAACTATTTACAAAAATTTAAGATCAAACAGTAAACTTGTACTGTGCTATTAGTCCTGTATGATGTAGCTATAGAAAATCACTTTTCATGCTTGCTCAAATAGAGATATAAAATAAATTTCCCTGAAGAAATTAAAATATCTAGCAGCCAGAAAGTTTCAATTAAATGAAATGTGTGGGCTAGAGTCTGTAATTAAGAAGAGTGTTTCAGTTATTGAGGAGGGATAACAGATTTCCATAATCTGTCACCAGGGATTTTAAGTCGGATTCTCTTTCTTACAGTAGCGTTCTGCTGAAAATATTGTAACATCTGTCTAAATATCTTCTTTTTAAGGAGGGTTTAACAATATTTTGTCATTAGCTCTTAGGTCAAGTTGAAATCTGATAGTTTTAAAATGCTTTGACCTCTGAAACAATAAAATAATTTTTATATTTATTATAGATTTTAAAGAAAAAGCTAAATGATCCTGAGATGTACTTGTAAAATGCATCAAAAATACCACATTTTTTTTTGTATTTGCTGTAATGAGTTTTCTCATGAAAGAGTTATACAGGATATGTAGCTTAGTGAGATTTGTCATAGGAATGAATAATTGCAAAATCCTGACTTGAGAGATTACATATGCTGGTTCTCAGGGTCAAAAACCTAGTATTCATTGTTTTTGTAGAGGTTGATCTGTACCTTGACAGGAGATGGGATTTATTAAAAGGACAGAGTCCTTATCAGCTTTGCCTTAGCATCCTGTAAGTGGTGTTAGTTTATTTTCTGTACAGGCTGTACTCGCAGCTGCCCTGTGAGTTGGCTGGACCAGCACGAGGCCTAATTAGTGCTATGGTTTCTTGATAATGTTCCCTGTATTAGTTCCCCTCTGTTTCTAAAGATGTTTGCTGTACCCATGGAGCATGTATTGTAGTTCTCTACTTGTATTCTCCTCCACTGCCATTTCACTTGCCAACTAATTTATCTGTAGCTTCCCTGGTATTTGCATCTGTAAGCACCACAAATGTGTATGACTCAGTAATATGGCTGATACTTACGCATTTCAAACTCTTTCTGTACAATGGGTGTCATGAAGCAGAGTGTAGGTACATTGTTATGTTCCTTTTTATATCCTCTTGGGCTCTGAGAGAAGAACTCACAGCCACCTTCTTTGTGTAGCATCAGCAAGCCAGGGGCGTTTTTCAGTGCTTACCTGCAAGCGGAAGTAACATCAACAAATGGTGCTGTGCAAAAGTGACTATGACACGTTCACATCTTTGCTCAGGCACAATATCCATTTATTATAAGTCAATATTAGGCAGCAAATAAAGAATAAAAAATACACCATGAGGAATTCTACCCTTTTTAAGGTAGAATTTATGCTTTCACTTCAAAAGTGAACTTGGAAATCAGAGGGGGAAGTATTTATTTATAGGATTATTTAGATTCACTTCTACGTTGCTTTCTAACATCAACACTGACATTGGATGTCTTTTAAAGCCATATTTTCTACTTAAATTGTAAGTTACTGGATTATGTAAAATTTAAAAAGTGAGCATGAATAATTTCCTATACTCAAGATTACTGGTTATGTATTGTTTTTTTCAAGCTATCAGTCTAGATGCAGATGATAGGCCAATTATACTTTAAAAAACATTACTGGCTCAGCTGGTGTTCAAGTGATGCTGTGAACTTTTTAAACATTAGTCTTTGCTTATTCTGTTCTTACACCCATGAAAGAAGTTGGCAGGGTCAGAAAATTAACATTCAGGGTACTAATATTTGAAAGTTTATTCCCATGTGTATTATTAAAACATCCTTATAACATATATAAACCTCAGCCATATTTAGGGTACTCTAAAATGTCTGCCTTGACCATGGAGGTGTTTGATAACTGTCCATCTTCAGTTTGTTTCCTCATATATGTTGGAAAGTACTGGCAGCACAGAAAGGAGAAATTTAAAACTTATACATATCAAAGTATTCAGTAAGAATAAATATGAAGACCACTGTCTTCACAATACATCAACAAAATGAAAGGCAAAATTGCAAATTAATGGACAGTCAGTTTTACTGAGCAGCTTAAGCTCTCAAATAAAGTATTTAGCTATTGACTCAGCAGAGCTGAGATTTTGGCTTCGACCACTGCTTGGTATTTCTAATGTGTGCAATGAAGAACAGTAAACTGACCCACACTCAGCCAGTTTTGCCACTTTAGCTCAGAAAAAAGATCACTCTGATAAACTCTTATTCTCAAATTTGTGGGGCTGTACTGCTTTGCACTTGAAACGTTATCACATTTTTGGTGATGAACTGCTTTGCTGTCTTTGGGCTCTGTGGTGGTCTCTGCATCAGCCTTGCTGTCCATGTTGGACCTCTGCAGAATGGTGTGCTCCTTGTGGCCGTACACTTCTTACTGCTTCAGATTCCTTCTAGTCCTCAGAAGATAGATACATATTCCCAGAGAAAGCCAAACAGTTATTTGGTTGTGTGTAACACCCTGTCACATCCACAGCTACCTGAACCTGCATACTTCCAAAACAGAGACTGGGAAATAGATTCCCGAAGACCTGCCTTATTAAAGAATGCTCCAGTCTTGCATTCTCTTCCCATCTGGTGAAGACCGTACTTATGATATCCAATCAATGCCCAAGCTTTTTTTTTTTGCATTCTCCCATTTATTTACCCGAGTTAAATTGTGCAATACTTAAAAGTAACTATTTCTATTTGATGGACAAAATGGTAAGATTTTTTAAAGTTCTGAATAAGTGTATCTTTCTCATGTTTTTGCAAATACTGTTGGCTGTCAGTGACTGTTCAGAAAAGGCTAGGGAAGCAGCAGTTTTCCCCACATCTTGTTCTGTGGTCCACTATTTCAGATGAGAGTGTATTTTTGTGCATATATGTTAACACGCATGCTGCTGCTTTCTGCCCCAGTTCTTAATTTTCAAAATGACTCCTGCTGTCCCCTAAGAAGCTGAAGAGACATTACTGTTGTTCAGATGAACTTCTGCAGGATGTATAATCAAGTCTGTGTATTGAGCATGTTAATTTCTTCCATATCAGACACAAAATTTTTGCCTTTGATAGATTTGTCCATCAAATTTGATGTCGTTACTGCTGCTGTTGGTAAGCTGAGAGACATTTTAGCTTTTTTCCCATCTAGAGAACTTTTCAGACTCTCCTCAACTGAAGTTACTTTTTTGTTTGTATAAAAAGTACTTTGCTTTTAACAGTGTTATTTAATGGGAAAATAATGTTAATACAACTGATCAATACATGTCATAACCTGCAGATATTGCACACAGTTGAGCAGACGTTAAAAAAAAAAAAAATTATACTGTCATTCCAGAAAAGGCTAGCAAGTTTCTGAAACAGTTTGTCCCTGACAACCTGTGTGGTGTGTGCTTTTGTGTGGGAAGAACCCGAATACCTGCTGTTTTGTGCAAGCCCTCTTTAAGAGAGCTGTAAAGAATGACATGGGCCTAGTGAATGCAGAAAGAACATTTAAAAGCGTAGAGCATCCATTGTATTCTGTTTCTGCCCAAAAATGTGGTGAGAGGACAGGGTGCTTTGAGAGATGGTTCTCTGTTCAGAGTTTCCCAGGCCACATCAGCTCTCCCTCTCCAGAACTGATTTCGGCATGCATAATGCTTTCCCAGCTCCTTCTGGTTGATACAGGTGAGCTCATCCAGATACTGTAGGAGAATGGGATTCAAATGGGCCTTCTGCAGTGAGTCAAAAATAAGCAGATGTAACTATGTGCTTGTTTATGTGCGAATGTGTAAGTGTTTTTCCATGGTTCAGATTCAGAGAAGCAACACTACTCAGGATGTTGAGGCATGTGAGTAAAACATACTTAAGTGTTTGTTGCATCCATGGATAATCCTCTAAATAAATAGGACTTTCACAGTAGAAAGTAACTATTTCCTCTGAGGATTGATTAACTATTTCTGCTACTGCTATAAATTTTAGAGATATTCATAAAGGACGTTCTCAGAAATCAGAAAATACTGATCATTTTGAAAATTATTTCAGTGGCATGAATACAATAACCTCTTGAGTAGCAAGATTTCTGCCTGAAAAATTTTGGGGATAAATTAATCATAAATACAATAGCATCAGGATTTATGAGTTCAACATGCTAGTGCCACCCTTCTACCAAGAAACTGTAGTTATCCCATCTGCATCTGCCCGTCCTCACCCAATTCTGCAGCATGTGGATTTCCTGTCTTTTCAGTCTAGGATGCAGCTGGGGCACACTCTAATTTCTGAGCTAGAAACCAAGGTTTCTCTCCTGGGTGAGAGATCAGGATGCTGCAGTGCTGAGAGATCAGGATGCTATCTACCCTTGGCAAAGCCTACTCTCAGGTTTTACTCTCCTGTTGGCATCTTAGGAAGGACAAGTAATGCCTGTGGGTTGGTCTGCCCTGGGTTTTCAGTACCTAACTAAAACATCTTTTAAGAAGTGTTCTTTAATCATAGGATCATTCCCTTGCCTCCTGGAAGTGGGGGGTAACTTGAAATTACTGAAGCTGGATGTGACTCTGGGTGGTATTTCATGATTTTCTACATGGAAATGCCTTTATTCTGGTAGTAGTAGGAGCAGTCACTGTTAATGTGGCATCTACCATACTGTGTAGCTCATCTGAACTTGTGTTTCGTATGTGCCTGTATAACAGTGAAGCTTATCTCAGCTGTTGTTGGTTCAGTTTTCCTCCTTCCCGCCTTATTCTTTGCTAGGTCAGACTAGGTGTGACCTTCTGTGTAGCACATTGCTTCTGCTCCCCAGCAGCAAAAAAACCCCAGCAGCAGGTTTAATCTGCTCTGTCTTGCACATTGGTAGATAATATATAGCAGCAACATTCAGTCCTTAAATATGCTTTGGACTTTTTTTATTGGAGTATTTTGAAACTCTCTACTGTTTCTACAAGAAATGTAGTCCTTTTCCTTGCTGAAAAGAGAAAAACAGAAGCAGAAGGAGTGGAAGAGGAGGAATAAACATGATTTAATCAATAAGAAGACTACTTTTTGTGAAGGTAACTAAACTTACACAACTTAAAGCCCTCAAGGAAACCAGTGTAGTCTTTGGATTGATCAGGTGAAACAGTTTTACAATCATGTCTGAAAGAAATGAGTAATGAATTTGCCAGAGAAGGAATGACCCTCATTCCTGCTAACGGAAGCTAGTTTAAGCATGCGGAGGCAGTAAAATAAATATGATAAAATTCATCTGTGCTTGGAAATCTAGTATTATGAAAATCTGTTTCTGATTTTCCATAATGGAATTTCTGGTTTCTGTAAGGATTTTTTATTTTTAAGTAAAAAAAAAGTTATTATCTTCCCTGAATGAGGAAAAAGATGCTGGCATTTGAAAACATAGCATCAAATAGTTGTCAGGATGTATTTCCTGAGTTATTTCTGCCATTAAAGTAAATCTTCATTGTTTAAGCTGAATGCCGTATCTAGTTCTCAAGACCCAAACTAATGATGCTAAAAAATACTGGTTCAGCATGACATCATAGAATCATTTGGGTTGGAAGGGACCTTAAAGACCATCTTGTTTCAAACCCTCTGCCATGGGCAGGGAACTTTTGACTAGACCAGATTGCTCAGAGTTCCATCCAACCTGGTCTTGAACACTCCCAGGGATGGGGAATCCACAGCTTCTCGGGGCCGCCTGTTCCTGTGCTTCACCACTCTCACAGAAAATAATTTCTTCCTAATATCTACCCTAAAACTACTCTGTTTCAATTTGAAGCCATTGTCCCTTGTCCGGTCACTATGTGCCTTGTAAAAAGTCCCTCTCAAGCTTTCCTGTAGGCTCAGTTTGGGTGCTGGAAGCTGCTAAAAGGCTTCCTTGAAGCTTTCTCTTCTCCAGGCTAAACAGTCCCAGCTATCTTAACCTGTCCTTACAGGAAAGGTGCTCCACCCCTCTGACCAACTTAGCTGCCTCCTCTGGCCTTGCTCCAACAAGTCAACATCTTTCTTGTGCTGGGGACCCCAAAGCTGGATGTGGTACTCCAGGAGGGGTGTCGCAAGAGCAGTAAAAGTATAACAGTGAAATCAATAACTTATGGAGTAGAAAAATATGTATTTCTGTGTGCAAAAGAAATGTCCTTTCTGCTCAGAATATGGCTTTTATTTTGTAAGAAACTCAAGGGATGCCTTTTTGGGAAAAGATTTTCTAAAAACCTGCTCAATACAATGCTATTACCTTGGTGAATATACTCAAAAGATTAATTCTCTTATGATCCCATCACTTCTACATTTCATCATTATTTTCTTTGTAAAGAGACGCTTCATGTAACACATGAGTAAATGCCTGGGCATCACACTTTTCATCAGACATTATCTCTTCTGTAACAACTTTTTCCAGTTTTCCTGACTGTTTATTTAGTTGTAAACCTCCATTGACTCATCTAATTAGAGATTTCCATGAGTGTTGACAGACGTAATCTTTATTGCTTGGTAACAAGCTGTGTAACTCACTTTTGAACTTTGAGAGAAACAATCACTGAAGGAACAATATTTATGGAATGTCAGATACGGAAGTTGACCATATTAATCACTTCAACAGAAAATACTCTTACATATAATTACATTATGAAACATCTCTTTATCTATATTATTTATTAAAATCTCACTTTCAGGTTTGGAAAGCCAATAATACTTCTAAAGGCTCTGCTGTAGTCTCACAGTCCTATAGGTACAGTGATGCTGCAGCTGCTGTTGTTTTTAGCCAGGAATGTGAGTACCAGCAGTTACACTTCCCCAGATTCCATAAAAAAATGGTTAGTGCTGCTGGAAAATAGACTGGATTTGGCAAGAAACCAGTTAGCTGCTGGGATTAGTTGTGTGGTAACCAGTCTGACTGAGTGCTGTGTCTGCCCAGGCTCCTGGTAGGTTAGCATTGTGTATTTCCATTTAAAGTGATGCAGAACTTGTTCTGTTTTCAAGTGCACACAGGAATGTACAGCCTGTCAGCAGTAAGGGAAACTGTAAAAAAGTTTGTAAAATAACTGACTCTGTGACTGGGAATGTAAAGCACCAAAGCCTGATTTCTCTTTCATTTTCTCAGGAGTAAGTGAGGGATATCTGCATGAAGGGCTGTGTCTCAGCAGGACCACTCAGATATTATGAAGAGAACATTTATCTATATGTTTTTGTCTTTGCCTGAAGTATATTTGAAGCAATGAATCACCAAGAAAACAGAGTCACTGTTTCTAATGTTCGCTGAATTCTGTGTTACCAGAGGTATTACCAGAACTACCAGAAGAAGGTAGTAAACATTAGAGGACTATACGTTTGTTTTCCTGTGTGATTTAAAAATAATCCTCAGGCCCTTCAACCATATTAGATTTTTCTTATTAGTTTAATTAATTTTTAGGCACTATCCCAAATTTGAATGCATTTGTAATGTATCAGACAAATTTCAAATAAACTTTAAATATATCTCTCAAAATATGGTCTGAATAGCAATCATGTGTAAAAACAATACTGATAGTCTTCCTAAGCTACAGAAATATGTACGCTTTGGCCTTTCTTCAAAGCAAGTAAAAATAGCACAGTAAGTGATTATAGAAGGTCCTGTTGGATCTCTATTAGTGGATGAATCTTTCCTAGAAACAGGCTGAGTAGGTCAGTATGCTTTCAAACCTGTTTATCATTTTTATTTGCCTGTGTAACTTTGCCTGCGCAGTTGTTAGCAACCAGAGCTCTTATATTACACAGATAGGGAAGAAAACTGCCATGAGGATGTGAGCTCTGTCATGTAGCTCTTGGTAATTGTTCTTGCCTTGATTTCTGCACTCTATTGGTGGGATTTGTCTCTCCTCAGGAAGTTGTCTAAGCTCTCCAAATTCTGTGGAGAGAGACAAAGAGGCAGACGAAAACATTTTCAAAGGGGCGATTCATCTGATCCTAAAAGAGTCACTGGATGGGATATCTCAACTTTTCTGCAATATCTCTGCTAACTTTTTCCAGAAAATAGCAGGAAGAGGAGATGCTGGCTGCCATAAATCATTAGTTTTTTGAGGTCGCTTGTTGATGTAGTTTTGTGTGAACATGACGCAAAAGTAACTGTTCACTGGGCACTGCTCTTTCACTGCCCACACACTACTCAGACTTGTAACTTCCTATCTTGCTACTGATGCTTCAGTCTTTTAGCAAAGGAACAGCTAAGGGAAAAAGAGTCCTTAACAAGTACTTTTTCTATTCTAGATCCTTCCTCTTCTAGCAGAGTTCCCATCCAAGCTGGGATGAAAATAGTCAGGCATGGATTTTCTCTCCCATCTTTCCTTGGTCCTTGTTAGCTGATGGTGCGATTATTAATTTGTGGCTGCTGCCAGCGTTTAAAACTTGCTTCTTACGACTAGAACATCAGCTTTAATGTGCTGGAAATCTCAGACCAGCATTTATGCTTTTCTAAGGGCTGCCATCCCTTGCAACAAAGGCTGATCTGGGGAACACTGAGGCGTAATGTGTCTCTTAACAGCTCATCACAAAGCTCATTCTGTGATTCCAGCTCAGTCTGTAGAGCGGGTCACAAAGGGAACAAAGAACCCGCACTCACCACTTGGTTTGATACTTCTTAGTGGTAGCTGAGTCGGGGCTTGCCTTGTTAAAAGGCATGAGTCCTGCAGAACTGGGTAAACATCCAGCTCCTCAGAGTAAGGGCTTGATGGTCCAATTTCCTTTCTAGTGCAGAAAAGGGACCAACAGCTACAGTGAGTCA
The DNA here is from genome assembly GCA_013397935.1 of Dasyornis broadbenti. Classification (NCBI taxonomy): domain Eukaryota; kingdom Metazoa; phylum Chordata; class Aves; order Passeriformes; family Dasyornithidae; genus Dasyornis; species Dasyornis broadbenti. Next base: position 112,133 of record VZRN01003449.1, on the reverse strand, counting down.
CAGGATACTTATTTTGGCTTCTTTTACAAGAACATTTCTGCCTTAAAATGTATTTCCTGTCTTAGAAACGTGGAAGAAGAAAAAATGAAGTAAAATGTGAAACAGGAAGTGAGATGAGAAGAAATATTCATTTGAAAGGAAAATTAACCTACAGTAATGAAGCTAAAAGTTAAAAGGTTAAGATCAAAATCTTGAAATAAAGAAAATTAAGATTTTTTTAGCCAAGAAGATATTCTGTAATTAAATAAATGCAGAAACCGAATAGGTTTTTTTTTTTTATCATGAACTAATTTAGGAAAAAATTGATAAGGAATTTTCCTCTCTTGAAAAATTTCTAATAGGTTGGTTGTAAATTGCCATTTTTCATGTCTAATTTCATTCTTTAATGTATATATCTTTTGCAAGTGTGTGTGTGGGGGGGAGATGGTTATGGGTTCCTAAAGGTTTAGTTTAGGATTTTTTCAGGGTCATCTCTGATAAGTTGGTTGTAACAGAGTTTTTAATTACTGTACTTTGTTCAGATGTAAAGGGCTTTCTGTACACGAAAACATAAAAAATCTCTGTTAAAAGCTATGTGCAAACAATTTTTGCAAGTGCTGCTTCCCTTCTAAATTGAGGGAGATGCTTCTTAGTTTGAACAACTTCTGTAGTCTCATATCTTCATGTACATTTTGTGTCCACTGGCACTTTTAGCTCAGGTGAAAGCATATATTGGCATGGAAGAACACATTTGGAAGAGAATTTGTTATAGAAGTAGGAATTTTTACTTTAGGTGGAAACAGCTGAGAGTTCTGTTGCTTGTAATTGGGGAAACAGTGCAGTTATGCTCTTCTTGTATTACATTGTCCAAGCAGATTTTAGTCTTTTGCTGTTTGTGTATGTAAACTAGTCAGCCTCTGAAAGTTTAGGGTTTTTGTATGCCCCTTGCCCTTTCTTTGTGTGGAAAATTATGTGCAGTTTAATTTATACATAACTTCTTCAGTTTTAATATAATGATAATTAGTACCTCATTCACAGGACAGGCTTTATCTTGTCTGTCACTGTGTAATTCAATAACCAGAGAGTTAACTCCTAAGCCTGACTCCTGAAATGTCAAATTTAAGTACTGTAATGAAGGAAGAGGTAGGGTGGAAGCTGCTTCTCTTTTATGCATTGGAAATGCTGTGTCACCTTTCACTGCGTCTATTAGGCATTTACTCAGAAGCACAGACCATTGTTAGAGGGCGGGTCTTTGTTACAGACACAGGGTCAGACCTAGAAGAAGAAATCCTGTGTCCATGTTGGCATCAGAGTCCTGAAATTCCTTAGTAAACTACTGACTGGCTTTGGGCAGGTCCACAAGCAGGCAATTTCTTGACCTTGAAGTCTCATGGGCACCTGCAGTTCAGGGTGACGATGTGTGCAAATATTTGGTGTTGACAGAGCTGAGTGACTCAGCACAGTTTTCATTCTCGACTCCCAGTCAGGTCGTAAAATAGTTGTCTTTCTGTCTGTTCCTTGAGGGCTGAACCAAGCTGGCATTTTAGGGGAATACCAATCATATTTATGTATGAGTCTGATGGAAAACGTGATGGTAGTGGCTTCCTTTGGCTCACTTCTTTTCCCTGTGCACTACATGCACCACAAGTCCAAAATTTAGCTTTGTAATTGTTAAGGTATTTATTACCCTGGTTGAATTTAATACTAAGTGACTTTCTCATTGTCTGATGATATTTTATATGCAAGGCTAGGGTTGACAAGATTCTGACGTTTGACCTGTGCTTTTCATATCCAGTTATGTTGTCTCTGACAAACTGTTCAGATTCAGCTACTGACTGTTTCTGCTAAGGAAGAAGATGCTACAGAAGATCTGAGATCTTACTATTTTTAATTGATTAATGCTCTAGTCTGTCTGATTTACAGTCTTGATGGCAGATGGTGCAAGTAAAATGCATGAAAAATAGTAATCATTCAAAGATAGTATGATTTTTTTTATTGCCTAGGCTAATGTATTTGTCTCAGGCACACAATGTTCTACTAAGACAGTATGTGACTTTGAAACACTCAGAGAAACACTTTTGAATTGCACAGTATTTACTGAAGAGTGAGAAAAAGCTCTTGTCTGTATCCCCCTCAGCACTCAAGACTAGATAACATGACTGTAAGAGCAAGCTCATGTGTGCTCTTTCTTCAACAATAGAAATGTTGCTTGTTGAGAACTGTAGCTGCAGATGATACATCAGAAAATTTTCCAAGCTTCATTGTTCACCACAGAGACTTAATCAATCCTTCCAGTGTAAGTGTTTCTGTGTGGTGGTTGTGTTATGTGACCATCTGCCATCTGGCGATGGGATTGTAAAGGCTTTGAACAATGTCATAGTCATCAAAAACCTCAAAGAATATGACGAATAACAAGTGGCAGTATTCTTCAGTGTTTCATTTAGTAAGAAGAGAGTGATTTTGGACAGCCTTGTGTAGGAGTTTTAAAGTATGCACAGAACCACATAATTCTCAGGAAGGGTGGTCCATGCTTAAATTGGGGGCTGAAGTATAAGGCATGCTGCAAGCCCACATTATAATCTTCTGCCTGCATTTGCTGTGTCTTTGAAGAATACATAAGCATAGATTTATTTAGGAAGGCTTAATTTGGTCATCCATCTTCTCTGTGTTTAATCCTTTAAGCACTGAAAAAAACAGCCACAACAAGAGGGCCACAACAAAATATATTTCATATATTTTGTATTAAAGGGTAAAATGATATACCAATTAAAAAGTTGTTTTCCTGAGTTTCAGGGTGAACAGTCACTCACAGATCGGCTAACAAGGTGCCTGTTTCTGAGGATTTAACCTGTGAACAGTAGCACAGAAGCACAAACACTTTTGACTTAGTCATATTCTGGCCAGTGAGACTGGAGAGCAGCTGTGTTGAAGTGACGGATTACACGGGACCAGGTGAGAGTAACAGAGGAGAAGGAGTAAGGGACTTCTTCCTAGGAAACCACAAGGAAGGAGATGCTAGAGTAATCATGTCTGGCAGCCTCCTGCTGTGCACAGGAGTGCCACAGGGACAGGCTGAGGTCAGTGCATGTTAAACACAGTAGTGAGCACAGATGCTGGTGCACCCTTGGCTGAGCAAAACGACAGTTTGCAGTTTAATGGCTGCACAGCTGTGCCTTTTAGGTTAAATGGGAAATTATCCTTGTTCCCTGTGAAAATTTGAGTATGATCCCAGAACATTTGTCCCAACTGCACCTCAGATTTTCCCATAAGAAAGGAAACGGTGACTGAAAGCAAGACCTAGATAGCACATACAGCTCCTAACTCTGGAGCTGAGGACTATATTCAGCTGTTTATGGGGTGAGAGTATATTTTTGTACTCTGGGTAGCTTTGCAAACACATTTTGTTTGACTTAATTTAGTATCTTATACTGAACTGTAAGGTTTTGCAAAAAGTACAAACCAGTAATTTACTATATACATGCATGGAGTTGAACAGTAAATACTTAGTGAGATGTTCATTAAAATCAAGATAAATTGATGAAGTTCCAAAGTATGACTCATAGGATGCTGTTGAAATTGAAATCTAAACCAAAACTTGGCTTCTCCTGCAAGTGTATAAATTGTGAATACAGTGCATTAATTTTGCCTTTTGAACCCTCTCTAGGATTCTGGAAAATTACTCTGTACTTTGTGTTAGATCTATAGGTTCTAGGGTTTGAGTATTCCCTTATGTCTGTCAAGAATCTAACAAGTCGTCATGTATCATGAGCTCTGTCCCACAAGTAAACAAAGAAATAAAATTCGCAGGTTCAGACTTAAGTGCCAGAATTGAAGAGAGGTGTGATGTAAGAGTGATGGGCAGCACTGCATTCCTTTTTTATGTGGAATTTGTTTCCTCATCAGGACAACACCTTCTTAAGGTTTTTCTGAGTTTTTTGGTGGTCTTTTCATGTAGGATAAACTAACACCATACAAAGTTAGTGAATACATACTTCTTCAGTGCTTGACTGAGATTTCTGTAGCACCTACTATTTTACCTGTTTTGCAACCTGTAAGTCATCGCAGTGTTGCCAAGCCCAGGGGTCCTAATGTTTACTTTCCCTTAGGCAGACATGGAAAAATGTGCTGTGAGTCTGGGCACAGGAGAGCTATGCAATGGCTTCAGAGCACTCCTCCTGGAAACTAGATCTGGGCAGGGAGATCTGGCTCAGGGTGTGCTTCTTACATCCCCATCTTTGCCAGATATAGTCAGTGGTTAAACTGGTGTTTTGGTCCACAACTCTATCAGGGTAGGAGCCTGTACTTAAGTCAGGAATGGGGGCTGTCTGTCTGCTGTTTGATCCCTCCTGTTGACTTTCCAGACCAGAACTGTCTTCTTAGTCATGTTCTCTGCCAGACATAACCTACAGCAGCACAGTAGCTATGATTAGCCTGCTCACAGTTTGTGGCTGAGGTGACAGAGCTTATGCAGTTTAGCCAATATTATTAGATATGACCTGGAAATGTAACTTAGAAACCAAGAGTAGATGTTCCTTACACAAACAATTCAGTACAAAACCCATTATGGTCTATATCAGACCACTGCAGATTACATGTTTTTGCTGAACAGCTGTATCTTAGATGAAATATTTGAAATTCAGTAAATTGAAATGTTTTTAAAGTTTTAAACATTACTTTTGGTATTCTTATTTACATGTATAATAATTTTATAGATGATAGTTTTAAACTGAAAATAGAATGTGTATATTTAGTCAGACCTGCTTATTCTTGTGAAAAATTCGTTCAGGCTATCTGGCCTTGCCTGACTGGTTTTTTGGGCAGTGTTCCTGACCAGCCTGGTTGAAGCATGAAATACAGCGGCAATGTTCAAAACATGTTCAGCATACAAGACTGAAACATGAAAGAGAGAACATCCTTTCTGAACTAGCCTTTTCTATGTTCCTGTCAGTGGTTGTTTTAAACCAAAATGTACCTGACTATAGTTAGCTCATATTTTAGGGTTTGCTATGTGAAGAAGTCACTCATTTACCCACCCACATAGCAGAAATTTTGCCCAGCCTGTACTTGAGGGCTATATTCAGGTTTCTGCTGGGAAGCATGGTTCAGACAGGAGTCTGAGAGGGGCAGCGTCCCCACCCCAGCTGGGGCAAGCTGTGCTCTTCTGGAATGCCCCAGGGCTTCTCATCATTTCAGAGGACACAGGTGTCATTTGAGATTTGATTTTTAAAAAAAAGACAAAAACACTCACACAGCAGAAAATAGAAGGGAGGTATTTTGAACGTGTGATTCTCTTCAGGGAAGCCAGCGTGCTCCTCTGCGTTCCTGGCAATGCTGCTGAAGAGGGACATCAAGCCTGTAATCAAAGGCTGAGGCAGCACAGACGCTGTGTCCCCTCTTGCAGCCCCGTCACCACATCCCCATGACTGGGTGGCAGCTCTGGGAACTGCTGAAGTGTCCTTGGGGGGCAACCAGGCTTCCCAAATGCTGCACAGGGTCAGTTAATGAGGTATATGACATATAGCACTTGCATGAGAACCTCCACCTTGCCACCTTGCTCCGCCTTGTCTACCTTTGTTGCATTTGTCTATTATGTTAAAACTTGTGCATGCTTAGGGCAAAATTTTGCAGAGTGGACTATGAGGTAACAGGCACATTTATTTTTTTTTATTGTGGCTGTCTAACTTTACACCCTGCATAGTAATATAAGGATCAGGGGGATGTTCATGCGTGTGTGTATATATACATGAAGTTTCTCAAAATTATTGGCACAAATGCATAGATGAGACTAAGTTACAGTGCAGATTTCAGGCAAATCACTAGAAAGTGGCAAATTGTGTATTCCAAGCTTTATGAAGAGCTCACAGAGTTTGGATAATGCAAACCGGAAAACACTGAAGATTGGAAAAACACGGTTAACCAGCTTGCATATGCGTAGTACTGTTGTGGGATTTCAGTACTTTCCTTGAACTCCTCATTCCATGCTTAGAGTTTATAGAAAGTCATTATAGCAAGTAGCCTATGTGTTATGCTGTATCTGATACCTTTGGTAGGCTTATTGCCCATTCAAGATTTTTGAATTATAGCTCAATGACTGCTTCAGCCATGCTTTAACTTTTGCTTTCTTTTTTTTTTTTTTTTTAATAAAATTCTTCCCAGCCCTATGAGTTTTCTAAACTAAGTTTATTAGCATTTGCTACAAGCTCTTTTCCATGTATGCCTTTAGCTCTGGACTAATCTAATAAGATCATCCTGAGGATCTGCAGTTATCTGCAGCTGCTATTCTTTAACCCATGGTCTGGTATGACTTTGATTTCCACAGGCATTTTTCTTTAACCTTAAAAAATCTTATATCTGAGTTTGAGCTCCCTTCTGAATTAACATTGGAGAAAGAAATTATTTAATTCTCTAGAAATTTAGAGCCTAACTTGATCTTCAAATTACTGTCGTGAAATATTTGAGGTTCTAATGTTTAATATATGGACCTTTTGATCTTTGAATACATAAAAATTACAGTTAATTTGAGTCTCATGGGTAGAGTTTTCCAGCTCTTATGCCGATGAGTTGTCTTCTGAGCTGAGTGTGTCCACGGTTTGTAGAGGATCGTGTCTAGCGATGTTGGGTCCCTTACTTCACTGAATCATGATGTACTGGTTTCAGCTCTAAGCTTTTTGCCATAAAGGATAGGTACTACTCAGCAGCAGTCAACTGCAGGTTCAATGTCTCTTCTCATGGTGTGAGTCACAATGTATTACATGGTGTGATTCACAATGTATTACTGTAACCCGTGAAAAGTACCTGGATCAAGCCTCTAATAGCACAATTTTAGCCACACTCATAAAGCAGTCAGGGAAAAAAAAAAAAGTATTACTTTATATGAGGACTACAGTGTAGAAAATGGGACTTTAAACCTTACAGTCAATTCTGAAGTCTCAGTGCTGGACTTCAGCTGCAGTCACAATTCATATGGTGCAGGGCTTGCAGGTGGCACCTGTGTATGAAAGCTAAGAAAGATGAAAAAACCTTTTTTAATACCCTTCCAGATTGTATGCTGAGGTAAAATTTAAAAAAAAAAAAAAAAAAGAGAAAAAAAAAAATTAAAAACCCAAAACCAAACCAACCAATCAAAAAATCCAAAATAATCCAAAACCAACCCACAAACACAAGCCAAACAAAGCCCCCACTATTCCTAAATGAGTGAAGGTTTAAAACTATGCACCATCACATTCCCTTACACTGAAACGCAACAAGGGACATCCACTCCAGTCTCACATATTATTGTAAAGTCATGTCAGAGACAATAGACATGGACACATTTACCATGGAAATCATAGTTTGCCAATCAAATGACATTTTGTTGTCTATAGAAGGTTTTCTTTGACAAAAGGGTCTACTGACATGTCAGCCTTCCCTCTGTGCCTGGGAAGATCATGGAACAGGCTCTCTTAGAAGCTGTGCTAAGGCACAGGGTGGTGATTTAGGACAGCCAGCATGGTTCCGCCAAGGGTAAGTCCTGCCTGACCAATTCAGTGGCCTTCTGTGATGGACTCACTGTATCAGTGGAAAAGGGAAGGGTGTCAGATGTCATTTATCTGGACTTCTGTAAAGCCTTTTACATCATCCCCCATAGCATCCTTCTCACTTATAATGGAGAGAGCAGGATTTCATGGGTGGACTGTTAGGTGGATAAGAAATTAGTTGGATAGTGATGTCCAGAGGGCAGTGGTCAATGGCTCGGAGTCTGTTAATGTCCAGGGACATCAGGGACAAGTGGTGTCCCTGAGGAGTCTGTACTGGGACCAGTGTTATTTAACATTCTCATTTATGACATAGACAAAGAGATTGAGTGCATCCCCAGCAAATTTGCAGATGACACCAAGCTGAGTGGTGTAGTTGACACACTTGAAGGACGGGATCCATCCAGAGAGAACTGGACAAGCACAAGAAGTAGATCCATGGGAACCTCATGTATTTGAACAAGCCAAGTGCAAAGTTCAGCACCTGGGTCGGTGCAACTTCTGGTATCAACACAGACTGGAGATGAACAGATCAGAGCAGCCCTGCCAAGAAGGACCTGGGGGCGCTGATGGATGAGACACTGGACATGACCCAGCCATGAGCTCTCACAGCCCAGAAAGCCAAACGTGTCCAGGGCTGCATCCAAAGCAGGATGGGGAGCAGGGCCAGAGAGGGGATTCTGCCCCTCTGCTCTGCTCTGGTGAGACCCCACCTGCAGTGCTGCATCCAGCTCTGGGGTCCCAGCTCAGGAAGGACATGGACCTGTTGGAGCAATTCCAGAGGACAGGCACCCAGAATACTGGAGGGATTGGAGCACCTCTCCTAAGAGGGAATTTGGACTGTTCAGCCTGAAAAAAGGAAGGTTTTGGGGTGATGGAAGGTTTTTGCGGCCTTCCAGTACCTGCAGGGAGCCAATGGGAAATGTGCAGAGAGACTTTTTACAGTGGCATGTGGTGACAGGACAAGGGGGAATGGCCTCAAACTGAGAATAAGTTTGATTAGATACTAGGAAGAAATTCTTTAGTGTGAGGGTGGTGAGGCACTGGAACTCAGTGCCCCATCCCTGGAAGTGTTCAAGCCCTGGTTGGATAGGGCTCTAAGCAGCTTGATCCGTTGGAAGTGGGGGTTGGAACTAAATGATCTTTAATATATGACCTTTAATGTCCTTACCAACCCAAACCATTATATGATTCTGTGGTAAGTGTCCAAAGGATATTGTTTGGCATTTCCAGTGGGTATTAAGCATCTGAGTTTTTAACTTTAAAAATTGTTTCTTCAAAACAGAAGAAAATTTCACTGAAAATATATGGAGTCCAAAAACAGGCTAGTAATTTGACACTGTATGGGTATGCTTTGACACTAAGTGAAAATAGAGAACTTGACTCATGTTCTTGGTCACTCTGGATTTAGTCAGACATTAGATGTTCAGGTAGGAAAAATCCTAATGGCATGAATAATGTGCTAGCAGACTAGACAGACAAGGAGGCAGTGGGGGTTATCACCAGAAATATGTAAATACAGTTGAGCTGAGACTTCAGGAAAATACAGTGAGTAGCTCTACGGATGATGCCTAGTCAGGCTGTATGATTCAAGTGATTCCTCCCTCCCCAAATTCCTTCATCTGTGAGTCAGCGTATGTAAATAAGGACTACAGCCAGACAACTGAAGAAATAATTTGGATTCTTTCAACTGAGCAAAGATGTGTTCATGACATCATCCTTGTTCTCAAATATCTGCTCCATTATTAAAGGCACAGCTGCATTCTAAAGAGCAATTTCCCATGCTGGTTTTGGTTTATATCTGACCTCAGTACCCCTTATGAGAGGACACTTATGAGTGCATAGATGTTGTGACTGTTCTTTATGAAAGCTTTTGGTGATTGCACATGTGATACATATTATAAGCATTGGAGAAATGAAGTCAGAACTTGAGTAATCAAGATGAGAATACAAAGCTATCTTTAATTTTTTCTTTGTTTGTTTCAGCTCGTCTCAGTTAGAACAAAAATAAGAGACTGTAATTAGGCAGTAATAATGAACCATGCAGGGGCCTAGTAACATTGGTCAAGTAACAGATTTTTCAGGTAAAAAGAAAGAACACAATAATGGTCCTCATGCTGAATATCATTAAATAATTTTGTTCTGCTGCAAATGAGACTTTTAGGACACAGGAACTTGTAGGTGGAAGTACTTACTGTAAAACATGGGATACCATTCTTAATTTATTCTTGATCCAGTGGTGATCTCTTCAGTTAAATACTGCAGTTCAAGGAGACATGAACCATTTGAAAAGTTTCACTCCTAGAGTCCATGAAGACCAGTGTGAACTATCAGAGATTTTGAAAACATAACCTAGACAGTATGCAAGGGCTGTGTAAGGAATGGTGTACTGAAAAAGTGTTCTTGTTCAGACCCTCACAAATACAGAGCAGCTTTTCCAGGCCAATCTTGGCTGAAAAAAATCTAATATGCCACTCATTATGATGATACAGAACTTGAACATGGCATGAAAGAAAATCCTTGTGAAATAGTTTACACGTTTCTGAAAGCATTCTTTACAGTGGAGAGAATGAGGCACAGAATATGAATATTTTACAGAGAGAAAGAAGATTGAAAGACCACAGCTGGAAAGAACATTAAAATGTTGCAAGATCACATCCTGCACTTATCCGTATGAGTGAATATTTGGGATAACTCAGCAATGAAAATCTGGCTGACAAAGTAGAAATGTCATTTAGGTTAGCTGAACCTATGGAAGCTGACCGTAAATGAGTCATTAATGTGATTGTGAGGGTAAAGGTGTGATGAAATACTTTACCAATGACCATTGTATCTTCCAAGAAATACAGTTTCTAAACCACAGTTGAATAGGTCTATGAAATACATGCTTGTTTCAGTTTATCATTTTCTGTTCTTGACATGCAGGATAAAGATCTGTAGGCTGCAGATAGCCCAAATGGTTTTAAGATGTATGCAGCCTAAATATAGGAAATCTCATAGAAATAGAAAGTGAAATTTCTGATACATATAAGAAATAAAGTTTCATGAACCTGAGAGTAGACTGAACTTTTGATCCTTTCTCTCTGTCAACTCTTCTTCTTTTTTTTCTTGCTCTCTCCTCTCTGGTACAAGAAGCTTCACTACTGCAGTTTCTGTCCATAAAGAGAAACAGAGAGAACAGGATCTGTCCTGAAGCACACCTGAAGTTCCTGTAGCTTATATGAAAATTGGTAACTTGATCTGGTAGGAGCCTAAATTATTACTTCTGTCAAGGAAAAGGCAATTATAATGCATTCATTCAGATTGGTGGAGACACCCTGTCCAGTCAGTGCCTTTTATTCCAACGTTGCTGTGCCATAGATTGCTATCTGTCCCACCAGTGGCAAGGAGCAGGTCCCAGGAGGGAGCTGGAATTGTAGGAAGGGCTGAAGAGGTAAGCCAGGGTAGATAGGAGGGGAAACTATGGTGACCACAGGCACATGAAGTATTATCTGAAGTACTGACAGAAGATGAGGGGAAAAAAACTAAAACCTGTATGGAACATCTTGGCAAGTGAGAACACTTACAAAAACACTCTGCTGGTCTGCCTGTATGGGCATTTTTTCAATGTCTGCTGTGCTGTTCACTCCACATCCCATACTCCTGTGCTCAATCTGGACACTTGTCTTTTGCACAATAGCTATTATAATGTCTCCTGCTTAAATTACGAGGCTATGAAAAATTACCCCTTTTTCCCTTGAAGTAATTTTCCTCAATTTTATGATCTAAATACAGCCTATGGGTTGTTGATAAAATGGTATAAAATTACAATTCTAGCCTGAGTAGTGATAAAAGATATTTTAGCACTAAGCTTAACTATGGAAATTTATTGTATTATTCACTTTAGTTTACAAATTATGCTTCTAATTGAAATACTCTTTACTTTTAAGCACAGAATTACTCATTTATAAGTCTGGCAGTTGCAAACCAATTATACACTTTAACCGAATACATTAGACCTCACAATGTTATTCCATAAATATAATCCTTAGTTTTTCTCTTTCTTTGTGATGAATAAAGTGTTGATTTGTGTGTTTGTCGAATGAATAAGCTGAAGAATGCAGTTGGTATTTTTAAATTTTGTACACATTTAAAATATGAAACACAAGGGCACCCTCAGCATAGGAGTTGGGTGGAAAAGCTACACATTTCGGCTGTTTGCACTGAAGTAGGTTATTGTTTGGACTAAAGTATTCTTAGCTTTAGGTAGCTACTGGAGAGATTCTTGGGATGCTAATGATATTGTGAATCCATATCTGTTGCTTACAGTATTAAAAACTTACACATATGATGTACCATCAACAAAGTCTTTCTGGAAATGAAATTCCTCAGTTGCTTGGAGGTTTTTGTTGAGCTTTTTTTCTTTAATTATGATTATTTTCTGAATGAGTTGTGCATTGTGAGTAGAAGGGGAGGCCCAGAGAGGCAAATTGAAAGATTGTCAGTATAAGATTTATTCTGTATACATGGATACTGAAAAAGATGAGTGCAGTAAACCTAATGTGAAAAAACACATAATCTTGCAAAGGTTTAAATGTTTCACTGCAAGTACAAGTGGAAAATTTAGATGCTTCTGGAAGTGGTCGATAATTAATAGGCTAGCCTTTTATTTTTTAATTAATACTTGGTAAACATTGTTATTTTGTTATTTATGCTGTTGTATTAAAATTCAGAGTAGTCTTACCATATGCTGCTAGAGGCAGAACAAATTATGGGAAAGAATGCATTTTGGAATGTTGTGTTCTTTTCTGTAAGTAAATACAATAGTTCTGCAATAAAACAAAGGAATTAAAGTGTGCTATTCTGCAAAGTAGTAATGACCTCACAGAGGAGAATTCAGATTAACTTAAAAAAACCCCCAACATAAACTGAAACAGTTATATTACAGTTGAAATAAAGATTCACTTTTTAAATTGGAGCCTAGTATTACTGATTTAGAAAGCAGGGTACTGGAACAAAACTGAAATGTTTAAACACTGATCCTTCATGGATACCAAATGGAAAGCTGTTCTCACACATGGTATTTTGAGAATGACTAAAAGTGGAGTCTGTTCTTGTTCCCGGGCTGATTCTGCTAATCACAATGTCCAAGTGTAGGATGTTTGTACCAAAGTTAGACCTGTATCACTGACTTTTTCCGTCCATGAAGACAGTACTCCATTCATGTGGACTGTTTGCACCCTAAGTTGGGTTTACATTGACCATCCTTTTCCACGAATGCTTCATAAATATGCCAAAAATAAAACCACAATGTTTCTCTTTCACTCAGTCTCAGTTATACTCAGAAATATGTTAAAATGAAACCCATCCGTGGTGTATCCTATCCAACTAAAGACCCAGGAAATACACTGGAAGCCTGTGAAGTTTTTTTACTGAGCATGACTGCAGAAGCTGGTTATATTTATTATCTCATGGAATCTGTGTATCCTGACCAAAGAGTAAAAATGCTCTTTTTCCCCAAGAGCTCAATATTGACATGCAACACTAATACATAATAGTAACGTGTAACTTTATATCAAGTTTGTCCAAAACATCCTGAGAAATTATTTTGAAGAATATACAATGAGAACATTACTGTGATTTGATGAGGTCTGTGTGATAAATTACTGCTGCTATCTGTTTTGTACTTTGGACAGCACAGTGTAAATAAACCTGTTGCTTTCATGTGTAGAATGTTAGAAAGAAAAGCTGCAACTGAGCAAGCTGCTTTTAAAACTATGACAACCACAACAAGGAACATGAGTGAGTGTTTCATGGCAGGCATATAATTAAAAAAACCAATTCTGTCTGTTCAGGAGCATGGGAGCTCTTTCTGAATAGTAATTTAAAGGATTATACAGAATCTGTGTAACAAGATGCTCATAAGCAGAACATATAAAAGAATTCATCCTGTAACTCCTCAGGTATTTATTTAGAGAAGCTGCTTGAAGTTCTATTTCCATTCCAAGAAACGTATCAGGGAGACATTGTTTAGTGTTAGTGCAAAGAAGAAGAAAGACTTTTAAGGATTAAAATCTCATTTGTTCAGCTCTAAAATTACTTTTATCTAGATTTTACTCAGAAGTGTTATATTTGAGTCCTGGAAATGGTAATGCTTACTTTCCTGAGAAGATTCTAGTTTAAAAATGTTAAAGTTGTGGCTGTTCCTTACTCATGCATATGATTCTGCTAATGGCAAAAGAGCTATATCAATTTATAAGAAACTTGAGGATAATTTATCCTTAATTGTAGTAGGTTTTGTTTGTTTGTTTGTGTTTTTAAGCTTTATAAATATGACCAGAAATTTGACCAAGAAATTAGCAGTGGGATTTTTCGGTTGTCCTGATTATGGTATCTTCTTAAATTCCTGGTTTTTCTGATATTTTGAAGATTTGTAGATATGTTTCCAAGTAGTACTGTTGAACAGCAGATCCCGCTCAAAAACTCCAGGCAGCATGTCCTCTTGGGAGTATGTGTGAAGTATTCAAGGTCTTGGTTGTGAACACTTCCCAGGGCTTAGAACTGAGAAATATGGTATCAAAGGGCCACAGGGTCTCAAGACGAGTGTTCCACTGGGTTTTGCACCTCAATGTTGACCACAGGGAATAAACCATGGCTCAGACAGGGCTGTCTTTGCCTCAGCTTTGTCATCTAAACCCATCTCTGCCATAGACATACATCACCACTTTGGGGACACAAAGTTGGGTAACAGCTTTTCTCCAAATTCCGTTTAGAAAACAATTTAAACAAATCTAGTTCAGGAAGCAGTTGCATTCAAACACTCAACCTGATAGACGCATCACCTGGAACCACTGAATGAAAGAATCCTTTTCATAGAGCATTTTCCCTGGGTTTTCTCTGCCCTGCATAAGTCAAAAGTTTCCTCCATTTTCCCCTTCCTTACCTACCTTGTTGCTCTTTTACATTCTTCGGTTTTCTTTCTCTTTATCTTATCCCATCACTGAAGCTTTTCCGGTAACTGAAAATCATGACATTGACTTCTTTGCAACACAGGTGTTTTTCTTTAGATATTCTTTAGATATTTCCTTTATTGTTTATTTTCTTTATGGCAAGCACTTGCAGGGGCAATTAGTTACCCTCCTCTTACAGCATGAAGCACAATGCCCAACCCATGTTTCACTGAGCCAAGGGGCAGTATATGCAGAAACACAATGAACTTGCTTCAGCTGTACAGCAAGAACTTCTCTGATGGCTGAGCTATGAAGCTGGCAGGAGTCCATGGGGTAATCACATAGTACTCATTGAAATTCACTGTCACCACTGTGGTATTTAATTAGCTGAGTTGTTGGAAACCAGCTAGAGGGAAGTGAGAATAAAATTCTGAAAGAAAGCAAGCAAGAAAAAAGAGAACAAAAGAGCCAGACAGTCTGTACTGATTCAGACAGAAGATAGGGTCAGTAGTACTTTTTCCATGAGCCCATTTTCAATAGCCTTGATTACAGAACTTGAATTAAGAAATATTTCTTATTGAACTGGTGTGCACACACACCCCACCGTCTTTACAGAATCCTTCTATTTATTGATACCAAGTACAAATCATGTTATGATTATGGATCTAAATAACACTGTTACTCTATTCTGTTAAAGCAGTGACCCTCATTTTTCACTGATAGCTGAGGTGAGAGTTAAACTGCTGTTAAATAAAATGTCGTCATTAATTTCCCTAAGCTTACATGCATAATATATGCTAGAAGTAAAAAATGTATTGTGCTGGAAGCAACTTGTTATAAAATTTAAACATTTAGCTTGCAAGATTATGTTCTTTTATATAACTGATAACTTGAAGAAAGTTTGTGTTGTGATGTTGAATAGGCTAGACTGGGCTTTCACTTTAGCATCATCCCAGATTCTTTGTATCTATGAAGCTCCTACAAGATCCTGAATAGCCTACAAGACCTGCCTGACAGATGCAGGGAAGGCTGTGGGTGTTGTCTACCTGAATGTCAAAAGCTTTTGACACCGTCTCCTGTGGCATTCTCCTGGAAAACCTGGCAGCCCATGGCTTGGACAAAGTGCACTCTGAGGTTAAAAACTGGGTGGTCGGGCCCGGAGAGTGGTGGTGAATGGTGCTGCATCCAGCTGCAGTCAATAACAGGGCTTCCCAGGGCTCAGTGTTGTGGCCAGTTCTGTTTAGTATGTTTCTTGATGGTCTGGATGAGGGGACTGAGTGTATCCTCAGTATGCTAGCAGATGACACTAAGTTGAATAGGAGTTTTGATCTCCTGGAGGGTAGAAGTGCTCCGCAGAAGGATCTGGACAGGCTGGATTAATGGTCTGAGGCCACTGGTGTGAGGTTCAACAAGGCCAAGCGCCAGGTCCTGCGCTTGGGTCACAACAACCCCAGGCAGTGCCACAGGCTGGGCAGAGTGGCTGGAAAGCTGCCCACAGGAAAAGGACCTGGCGGTGCTGGTCACAGCAGCTGAACATGAGCCAGGGTGTGCCCAGGTGGCCAAGAAGGCCAATGGCATCCTGGCCTGCATCAGCAACAGTGTGGCCAGCAGGACCAGGGCGGGGATTGTTCCCCTGTACTGGGCACTGGTGAGGCCACACCTCAGATGCTGTGTTCAGTTCTGGGCCCCTCACTACGAGGACATTGAGGTGCTGGATCATGTCCAGAGAAGGGCAATGGAGTTGTGAAGGGTCTAGAGAGTTACTTCTCAGAAATCTGAGACATCTTATGTGTTCTCTAAATACTTCTTTTTCACTTGAATAGGACAGTGTGCCTCTCGGCACATTTCTGCATTCTATGGATTTCTTGGATGTTTAGTTATATGAGTTCATGTTCAGTAAATTTTGCTCTTACTTGTATCTATTTCAAGTTACTATGCTGGTTGTGACCTCAACTCTGAATTTTTTAGGTTTTAGTCCATGTTTTATGAATTAACATTGTTTATAATTTTGAGCTTTCAATTATTAAAGTTTTGTTTACTGTTGCCTAATGATAATTACCTAAGAATTTGCATCTTCAACTCTGTAATTTCATGTGTGTAATTATTGTTCAGATACTGTGCCCGAGAAACAGGAGAACTTCATCATGAGAGTGATTTCGATAATTTCTAAGATGTCAGCTTTTAGTACGAATTTATCAAGATTTCTGTGCTCTTAGGTTTTACTGGGTTTGAATGAAACACAGCAGTAGGCCATGATTTCTGAGAAAGGAAGGAAAATTTCTCTGAGCAGTGAAACAGGGAAATAACTGAATATAGTACTCACAGCAAAGAGCAGGAATATTATGAAGTCTGTTCTTTTTTATTACTCTCCGAAAGCTGAACTGTCTACAAAAGCATCCTTTATTGCCAGTACCCAGACACGTGCATCACAATATTGAACCACATTGAAGCAGATAGACATTAGTCAAAGGTACTCTGATGTTGTGCACAGTTATTTCCTGCCAAAGGTGTGGTGGTTGTGGTGAGCTGTTTCAACTCCTGAAAAAAAGAAGGGTAAAAGTCCACAGAAAACTGTGGACTTGTTTGTTTCCTAGGTCTGCTGAGCTTCCACAAATGCTGCAAGCTTTCTTGAGATGTATGCACAATGTGTGAAGTATTCAACAATGCCAAACATGTACTCACTTATGTGGACAATACAGAAAAAGAAGCTGCTTATTCCTAAAAATTATTGTTAACACGGCTGCAAGCACCCTGTCTAGCCTTGGAGGATGTTGCCTACCTCCATGTTCAGCTTTTTCTGCAGCAGGTAGGAGAATGGTGAAGTTTTCAGCCTGCTTCAATTATCATGGTCTTCCTCTTTATCAGCTCATGACCTAGTTGCCCTCTCTAATTCTTGGGCATCTATCTGCTCTTTGTCCTTTGAAGACTGAGAGCGTTCATCTCAATATCTTTTGTCTTGACAAATGACATGGAAAGTAATTAAAAAAACTGCAAACACTCAAAGTATAAAATAAGAAGCTTTAAAACTTTCTGAATGAAGTAAGAAAAAACAATTTTAAATATGTTTTAGTACCTGAAATACATGTTTGAATTGTTACTTCCATTATATTTAAGATTAAAAATAGTATTTGTTGCATTCTTAGCAAATAATTAAACACATGTTCATGCTTTTCTTGCATCAGCCAAGAGAGTTTTTAAAATCGAGACTAGAATTACAGGTTTTGATTCAAGCTGAACCAGTGGCCCTGGGAATAGGCATATCATAGTTTTTGACAGTGCTTTGTATTGGTTTTAAGAGAAGTTTACTTAGTCTTTGCTTTGCCTTTCCAAAAAATACACCAACACTCTTCACAGTTGGGAACTTTAGTAGAAATTGGTCACTGCATGGAGATAAAAAGGCAACCAAGTTTAAATAAATGAAATCCTACCATAGGCTATGCCAGTACGGGGGAACAAAAAAAAAAAAAANAATGAACAAAGAGGGAAAAAAAAAAAAAAAAAAAAAAAAAATACAACCCAGAAATAAAATGTTGCCTCCAAAGCAGTTTAAAAGGAGGAATATATTCTGTGTTGATATAAATTGTATTCATACCTGTTATTGTTCATATTTCATTGGATTTTCAAGAGGAAACTGGAGAGGAGACCTTTTTCTGTGCTAAGTCTTGCCCTTGGTACTGCTTGCATTGAGTCTGAAAAAAGAATAGGACATTGTAACTCTCAGGTACAACTCTCTGGCTGCCTGTACCTGTCATTCTAAGTATTGGCTATAAACTATTATACCCATGTTTCATGTTTAAATAATTGATTTCACATGGAATATTTTGCAGCAACTAACAGAAATGCCATTTGCTGTTTTTTCCCAGCAGTGCTGCATAACTGTAATGAGACATTTCTGTTCATTTTTAAAGAAATCATGCTTTTCTAGGGACTACCCATCCAAATCAGGATGGAAAGTGAGACAGATTTCACAAAACTTATCCACCTGTTAATGACCTGAGTATGCACAGCCATAGACCTTGGAAGAAGCTCTTTTCAGAAACAAACTCTTAAAGTGCATCTGTAGAGGATCATAAAGATAGTTGTGGACAAGGAAAACCAAGAATATTATTTGGAGGGACAAGACTATATGTCTTCCGTCATCAGCACTAGCTTGTTGAGTTTTAGCTCAGTTTTGTCTGCAAAGTGCTGTATTTTCTTCTTTAGGGTCTTCTTTAAGGTAGTGACTTTAAGAGCTGAAATATACCTGATCAAGTGTGCATAATCCTTTCCTTTTAGTGGAACCTTGCTTCAAGTAAATACCCCATTGCTTTCTCAATAGAGGGAGAAAACAGTGATTTGTAATCCAGCTCTGTGGTCTAGATAGCTGTAATTAGAAAATTCTTAACTCTTTGCTTTCTTGTTTATAACACAGCGTAATTTGAGGAAAATAAGACGTGTGTAAGTTATTACAACTCTGGTTTTGGAAAGTTATTGTAGTTTTTTTTTAGTCATGATTTTCCAGTTCCTTTGACATTGAAAAGACTGGAGAAATATACACTTAATTTTTCATGTAAAGAGTCTGCAATTAATTTACCCTAGGCAAGGTGGAATTGTCAGTAAATTAGATTCTTTTGCTATTTATATCCTTGGGTTTTATTATGACATATTAAAGACTGTCTCAGTTTGAAAAAGAGGTACCTGCTAAGGAAGGTGGGAATCTCACTCAGAACAGAGAATATGACCACCCCTTCTTCTCTCCGAATTGTTATAACTTTGAAATCAAGAGCTCTCAGAGAAAGATACGGGAAAAGGAATAACAGTTCTTTACTAGTATCTATAACGAGGAAAACAAGCAACAACAACAGTAGCAACAACAAACAAACCAACCAGAAACCCGGTGGCAGCTTTCTCTGGGCTGCCAGGCACCACCCCCCCCGTCGATGCAGTTCTGGTCACGGCCAGCAGGGGGCGCTGTTGGGCTCCCAGCCGGGCAGGGCAGGGTCAATGACTGCCGAGCCTGCAGGGGGCGCTGTGGGGCGAGCTCAGCTCCTCAGCGCCTAATGGCAGATGAACCGGATGTCCGGTGGGCTGAGTGATGAGAGGGGCTGCAGCAGGAAACCTTGGAGGAGCAAGCTGGATGGCAGGCTCAACTCACCCTGGGCTAGCAAGCAAAGGGTGGCAGAAACCCCACAGTGGTGGCAGAAAAACCGCAGTGCATCCTGGCAGGCAGGGCATGCGGGTCAGTGACAGCCAGGCTTCTCCACAGCAGCCACCGGACTCAGCCAGGAAGACATGAACTCTGGGAGGCGGGGGGAAAGGATCGGGATCCTGTGCTTTTCCCAAACGAAAGCTAACCCAGAAGGGAGGAAAAAGGCAGTGCACAGCTGGGCTCCCACGGTCACAGTGGAAAGGCAAACTGTCCTCTCCCATGCCCCAAAAAGCAAGTCATGTTATCAGCAGCCGGGTACATTTCCTCCCCTCGCCACACCTGGCTATGTCTTTTGTCTCTTAAGTGCCTAGTAGTTAAGGCTCGTTAAGATTTCCCTAGCAACACGATGGAAAAGTTCCCCAGCCTCCAACAAAATCCCATAAGCTGAAATTCCAAGAACTCATTCATCTGCAGTCTGCGCTCTAGTATTCCATATATAAAAATATATCTGGTTCTTTGAAGTCTTATAACAATGTTGTTCTAAATTCTCTGTGAATTGTTTTAAATTTTGTTTTCCATCACAGGTAGATGCAATACATGCCAGGAAGTCCAAACTCTGATTCAAATTTCTCTGATTCAAGTTTCTCTTTCTTCACTTCTTCCAAAGGAACCTCCTTTGGGATCTTGTTTACTTGTTTATTTCCGCTCTTCCGTGCCAGAGCATTGCTTGTGTTTAATGTCTTACTGGAAGACAAAATTATGAATGTTTTCAGGTTACCTTAACAGCATTCTTCTTGCATTTAATATAGAAGGAAATAAAAATTAAACTTGACTTGTTGGCTGCTAAAGAAAGCAAGAGAGGGAAATTATCAAACACAAAAACCTGTGGTGAAAGTGTGGAATTTCAACATGTAGTGACAGTTTGATAGAACTTAATCATGTTGATCACTACCAAAACAATTTTAAAATTAAAGTGGAAATAAACACAATTAAAGTGGGAAATAATAATGAGATGTGGATACTGTGATACACAACTGGAAACCCAGTAAATTAATTCCTGTTTATACAGATTAGAAATGCATCAGTCTGCCTTATGCACTGGAAGGGAGGGCTACTGGAACAGCAGAGATCAGTGGGCACTGTGGCTGTTTGACTGAATATGGAGGCTAGGGTTGAATACTAATCCTACAGGAATCACAGGCAGTGCTCCTCCACTGTGTCCTGGATATCAAACCTGTCACTTCTTCCAGTGCTGGAGAAATTATGTTGTGAAACTGGAATGTCCAGTAAGCAGAAATATTCAAAGAACACCAAAATTGGACCTCATCACTCTTGGTTTTGCTCAAATTTAAATACTGAAGATCTGCTTTTCAAGACTCTATGGTGCATGTGTCTCCTGTCAAAAACACAAAATTTGCAGCTGGGAGACACTAACTAATTTGTTTGAATACTCTACCTGTATAAGACAATGCAGAATTTTTTCTTTTTTTTTTTTTTTTCTTTTTTTTTTTTTTTTTAATAATAAAACACAAGACACAACAAAGCCAACAATTAGTCAAAAATTTAACTGAGCTTTGACACAAAATATTGTTAAGTCATGCAGACTTGCATACAGGTGAATCTCTACTGTTTAACCAGCAGAAATAACACAAAAAACCTTGAAATGCTGTCTGTGGCTAGTCAGGAGGTCTAGAGAAGATCCTTGCAAACATTTCACTGCATTGCTGATGCCAGGGTTCAGCTTTGAGTGAGTTGTAATTTTCTGATGCCTTTTTTCTTTAAATTATTTTTGAGAAATTCTTATTTGGACGTGTGAAAACTTAATAACTTACATTGAAATCTGAGGGTAAATCTCAGAGTTTCCCTGGAAGGAACTATGTGCTGCTTTTCTTTGTTATCATCTGTAGAAAGATACCTCACATTCTAAGATGCCTGTGGATGAAGCTGTAAATTCACACCCACCAAAAAGTTGATGAAGAGCACTTCTGACCTTGTCATTTGCTTGAGAAAGCTCCACTGAGGTTGTTATGAGCTGACAAATTACTGGAAAACATGTGACTACAAAGCACTAAGGAAGGAATTTGTATTCCTTTGCAATACAAGTAGTAACAAGTTGAAAAAATGAATACCACAAAAAAAACCAGACTACTCAGGCACAATCATAAATACTGTGTTTTGCAGACAGTGGAATGGCACAATACAAAGCTTTTCCCAGTTGCTGGTTTTTGCTGGCATTTACTCTTCCTGTGTTTTGCTGGCTTTGGAAGTTGCATAATAGCATAGGTTTTCCCTAGTCATGTGCATGTTTGTAAAGGCTTCTTGCTTAAATACTTGATAGGAACTAACCTACCTGACTTTTTGGATAAAGGAACACTGCAACATCATCACGTCCATCAGAAGTGTTGGTGGAGCAATTAGGAAACCATTTGGCAGCACTGAGCAGTTACAGTTGGGGTCATCTTTGGCTGGCACCAGTACACATCAGTTGCCTTGTCTTACTGATTTGTTTCATACATGTCAGTCAAGTGAGAACAATGTTAAAATCACGATGTTAAATTAACTAGCAAAGTATACTTTTGATTCAAAGTTCTAGTCAACTGGTTTCATAGTCACAGAATAGTTTGTGTTGGAAGGGATCTTGAAGATCACCTAGTTTTCAGGCCCTCTGCCGTAAACAGGGCCACCTTCCGCTGGACCAGGTTGCTTGAAACTATATCTAACCTTGCCTTGAACCTTGCCAGGGAAAGTGCAAACACAACTTCCCTGAACAACCCTGTTTGAGTGTCTCACCCTCACAGCAAAGGATTTCTCCGAATGACTAATATAAACCTACTGTCTTTCAGTTTAAAGCCATTCCCGCTTGTCCTATCACAACATGTCTTGGAGCTGTAAACAGTATCTCTTTAATGAGTAATTTTTCACCAAGATCTCTAACCATTTTCCAGTGCTGGACACTATTAAATGATTGATAATCTAAACAATGGAGGTCTAGTTTTTCTTATATAGCTAAGACTAAGTATAGAATGGCTTGTAAGTGCATCTGGTTTTTCATATTCATAGAACAGCACATTCCTATAGTGCATTTCAGTCTCAGATGTATTTTGTAATAAGGAATATTAGATAATTTTTGCTTAGGTTTTATTCTTGATTTTCCTTGTGTAGATATTTATATGTAATTAAGACATATGCAGAATGCTACTTCTTCTACAGGTACTTTTTTACCTTATTCACATTAATTTTTCACTTATGGAATTCCCTGCATAAAAGAGACCAGCAGTGTCTCACAACTCTTAACTTATGTTCATGTGCTGATCCTAACCTTTTTCCTTGAGCCCTTTACTCTAAATCTTTTTTATATTCTGGTTGGATACACAAATTATGTTTTATTACTTAAAATTTTTCATATTCTTTTATGAACAGCACAAATATTTAGGAATACATTAAGAGTGTGTTTTCCCTGGATAGTCACGCATGTCTGTTTCAGATCAGCTTTTTATAAAACAGTGATAAAATATGTAGATTTGCAGGAGGCTCAGACTAAATAGAGATGTGTTTCAAACTTGACTGGAAACAGTAGCTGGAAACCTAACTCCCAGTCTTTACATGTAGTTGTACTGTGCTGTCTTTCACAACTTTGCAGTTTTAGTCAGCTTCTGTCCATTCTGAGTTTTATAAAGCATGAGTTCTTATAGAAGCCAGATTCATCTCCCAGTTAAGAGGATAGTTTTGTAAGAATCTCTAACACTGAAAAATGTGTTTTATTCCCATGAACGAAAACAAGAGTATTTCGACAGTGCAGAAGGTCAATGAGGTATAGCAAACTGACCTTGAATTTTAACCTGATAAGTCTAGTTCTGGGATGAATGACTAGTCTGAAAAGCTACTACCAAAATGTAACTTTTTCAATGCTGCTGTACTTTTCTCCCTGTGCCTTCAGGAGTCATGGGTCACAGATTTCTGGTTGAAATTATGACAGTAATCTGAACAACTCTGATTCCTTCCTGTTGGTTTCTGAAACAATCACATGTGCTGGGCACATTAAGGGAATTAGAGAAGAAGAAGGCAGAGGATTATTGACATGTGGGTGGCTTATTGTGTACTTTTTGCATGGTACATCTATTCCTTTGCTTTCTGACACCTACTGTCATTCCCTGACACCTGTTGGTGACATAAGGTATATTACACTTAGTACGGTAAGAATCTGCGTTTGGTGGATATAGTTCTTTAATTTTCAGTGAATAAAAACCATAGCAATGTTTTTATTTTCCTATTCCTTTCTATGGGAATCCTTTTAAAAAAAAAAATTTTAAAAAAGTAAAAAGCCACTTTACAACTTAAAGAGCTGCTTTCCCAGTCTAGAACCTTTGTGGAACAGTTCATATGCATTTAGCCATTATTTTTGCCTTGAATTTTACTGCTTCAGGCTGCTAGTGGACAAAAATAAAATATTCTAAATTAAGTTTTCCTGATGTAAACTCGCAATACAGGTTTTGGATATTCACTTGGCCCATTCAAAATTTGGACTCTGTAAAATTATGATGTACAACACATGAGAGCAAAAATTCATCTGGCTGCATGTGAGTGATAACCATTAAGGTAAAGAAAAGGGAAAAATATTTTTCCTCATTCTCTGCATTTATCAACCTTTAACATCAATGCTGTTCCATGAAATAAAAACATCAAGAAATAATGTAATTTGTTTTCCATGTGGAGTACCTCACTGTAGAAGTGATCAGCAGTTAGGAAATACGAAGAGTTCCACACCCATTTCTTTTGCTAGTCTTATTTTCCCTCTCCCCTCTTCAGATTGATTCCCACCTGATTTTAACAACAAAATATGCCAATCAAGGAATGAGCATATTTTGAAATCTTTTCTCTGTGCTTGCCAAGTTGCAATATTTGCCATTTCCCCAACTCTTCATACCACAATGACCATTGTCATTATTTTTTTTTTTTGCAAGTGAATGTAATAGTCCTTTTGTACAACTCTATCCCAAATATAAATTAAAAATAAACTCAAAATAGTTATGTGGCTTTTTAAAGCATAACTTTTCAGTTGTAGCTACGTTTTATGTCCAGAGGGAAGGGATAGAGAAGACTAGGAACAACATAAGATTCACATCCAATCTTGGCTTCAAATACAGGGCTTTGTTAATGTTGAATTTGCTTTCTTGCTGAA
>VZRN01003449.1:0-87357 GCA_013397935.1 Dasyornis broadbenti | reverse complement strand
GGGTGGGGGGGGGGGGGGGGGGGGGGGTGGGAAAGGGCCTTCTTGTCTCCAGAGATTAAATACTGAATGACATCATTAAGACTCAACAAAATCCTGGGATCCTGTGCAACACTACTCTGCTTTTCTTTCTTCTTTGTCCCTTTTCCTCTTCTTCTTTCATTTTCCTTTCTTATACGGGAACAGTGATGTTCAAAGTCATTACACTGCTGATGAACCATTAAGTCACTCAGCCTTGTTTAAATAAGTGTATTTCACACAGACATACAATCCAACAACAGCCATTGTCTCTTAAGACTGGATCCTGTTTGCATATGTCTGCTTTCTTGAAAAAGATATCTTTCCAAAGGCTTAGAAAAATAACTGCTTTACACAAAGTATGGAGAAAAGGTGATGGAATTTGAAGGCTTCTAGGGGGAAAACTGAACACATCTTGCAGTCACTGTATTTACAGAACTTTTCTTGTACTGTAGGGTAGCATAGAGGTGAAGGTTCTGACACTGCAAAGATTTATGGGATGAGCTTGTGTCAGTAAAAGTCATTTCAACTATACCAAGTAGATATTCTTATGGTATTGAAGATAAAGGCCTTTCCAGAATTGGTTTCTTGAATAGTTAGGAACATGCTGAGAGAAAATGTTCCTCTGAAACTTCTCACTTATTTATCTTTTCCTGTCAAATACCCTATAGCAGCTGAAGGCATGGTGCTAATTCCAAGTTAAACTGAACATAATCACAACATTGAAGGAGTGGGTTATGAACTATTTGCCATGAAAATAAAGTGATAGGGATAATTAGAAGGGATTAACTCCATTATAAGGCTCTTACATCATGTACTTTCAGTGAAGCAAATTCTAGCTATATGCAGATGGTTTTATGACGAATTTTACCCCACTATAATAAATGTGGTCTGATATTAAGTACTCAGTGGCTAGTATTACATCAGATAAGGAACCTGCCACATTCAGATGGCCTGATTCAAATGTTGCTTGGGTGGCCAAGAATATAGAGAGGATTATCCAGTAATGATCTGCTGGATTGGGCTCAAAGTGTGCTACTGCCAGCTGCTGTGTCTGATCAACTTTCCAAAAATATAGTCTGAGTCAGCTGGTAACTCCTTTCATAGAGTTTTGTTTCAGCCTAAGTGACTTGCATCATCTTTTTAACTAAAAAGAAAGCAACCCAAACCTTCATTATCGTCCATGTAGGTCATACACTGCCTTCAAGTGATCTTTCCCTTTAGCTAATAGAGGTTTTGTTTACTTACTCTTACAAAATGATTAGTGATGTTGGTTGGTGACCCCATGTAAATTAGTTGGTACTGTTTCCACCTCTCCTGGTGTCTGAAGGGCAGGCTGTGGCATAGGGTCAGGATGCTTGGTGGACTCTGATCAGTCATTTACTTTCTTGAAATGCAAAGGCCTCTTTAGTTTGACGCTTGTGCTGCTGTCAGAGGCAATGAGGGCCAGCAGTTGTAGTGACAAATTAGTTTTGACAAGCTTAATGACCCCGATGAAGACAAGTCTGCAGCCTTGATACCAACTGAAGAATAATTGGTTAGCTCAGCCAAACAAGAAACATGTTAAAATCTCAGGTCCTCTCCAGCAGGCCAATTACACCATTCAACAAAAGAGGAGGAAGGTTGCCACTAGCTTCTAAAGTGATACAAAAGCATTAGTAGGCTATGTTTCAATCAATTCTGTTTGCTTTGGTGGGACACTGAAGGAAATAACTGAGCCATTCAAACAGTATTCATACTCTACATCGTAGAAACCAAAGAGAAATCTTCGTAAAAGCTTTTAGACTTTTATGGACAACAGTGTCTTGCAATGTTTCAGGTAAGTATGTGCATATATATGTATGTTGATTTAGCTAAATGCAAAAGACTTATTCAGGCTTTCCCGGGGTTTTCAGACTGTAGGACAAAGCAAACAAATTGAAGAAATAAAGTAACATAAGTAATAAAATAACAGTAGGCATGCAGTTAATGAAGAGTGTTTAATGTTTGAACGAAATGTATTTTTTTTCTAAAGAGAATACAACCACTATAGGGACATAGCCTTAACATAAGCTTCTCATAATATATGTTAATAAGCATCAAAAGGTCACTGCTAGCAGAGCTACCAAAGTTGATCAGATCTGCAGCCTTCTTATATGTAAACACTAATGCAGAAGAAAAAAAATCCGTATTGCCATTTTCTTACCAGCAATATCATCATCACCATCATTCCTCTTCATTGCTGCACTTTAGTTCCACCTGTGAGTATGAAAGTAAATAAATTAAACCCTCACTTTTTCTGCAAATGGTCAGTTTTCTAGAGCAAGTAAAAGTTGCCAGTGCAGTACACCCTCTTGAGTCATCTCCATGATCTGAAACGCAACTGATCTTCAAAGATAAACCATTCCAGTTTCAGTGCTTTATTAGTATATAAGACAAAAAGGGAAGAACAGAACACAGATATCACAGATGTTTTTCACAGCGCGGCTGGTATGATTGGAGTCGGCAAGTGTTTAGTCCAGCATTATCCATCCTGAGACTGCCCATTCACTTCAGATTCTTGATTCCTCCAGATCTCTAAAACCATGCCTTTTTGTCCCTCACTCATCATTCCCTCCTTCCCACACACTCTACTTGTGTGGTTGTTACCTGAAAATAATCAGGTCTCTCTGTCTGTGAAGATATTAATTACAAATGCCTATCAGATTAATCAATCTGCTTATTATATTATATTTGTAATACAGAAACCAGATTTGCTTATGCTGCCTTTGGACATCTGTCTAGCAAGATGGTGACCTTTTCCACAGAAGTGTTAACATAAAGTTAGTTTGAAACTGAAACTCCAAACAGGTGAAGTGCAATAAAACACCATTCTGCTGTGTTTTTAACTGATTTTGTGGCATATGTCAACATGCACTTTTAGCATTGCACATGATTAGGAAATGAGCATAATCCAGGCTCAGACTTAGTCTTCTCTTTCCATTAACTAATGTAAGCTTCATATGTTATTCATTCTCAATTAGTCTTTGTGTTGTGCATTTATCTGTATTTTTATCATCTGGCTTTGTGCTAATGGTACAAAGAATTAAAATAAAGTTTGTATGGTCAATTAAGAAAAACCAAACACAATGATTTTGTCCCACAGTGCAAAAATAGCTTGGATATCTGTTGTAGCTTCTCTAAGACATCCTTTCACAGTGGGAAAAGATTCATTTCAAGGACTATTGAATGCTGTAATGATTCATAGGGAATGAGGTAAATGTTAAGTTGCCCTGGGGAAATACATCCTAAGAAGAATGCAATGTCCACCAAAGAGAGGAAAAAAAAATCCTTAACTTCACAAGGATAGTTATTTACTGAGTCATCCTTTTATTTTTCTCTCATGAAATTCAGAGCTTTTTATCCTTGCTCTCAGAAAATTGCACAGCTCATCCCCTGTGCTTCTGAACCTGCATTTTTTGGGGTTTTTGTTCTCTTTGGCTGTACTCATGAGCAATAAAAATTAGACAGAGTCACTAACCTGCTATTATCCAAAATACCCTGTAGGTATTCCACAACCAATTGCAGTGCCAGGAATACCACTTAAACAAATAATGTCTTGTAACTCACTAATGGAACACTTCGCTTGTGAAAATGCATATGTACTTACCTTTAGTAATATGCCCTGTATACTGATCTTATTTTTCTTCCAGTCCCTATTTTCTGCATCTCATTCTTCTGACTGGCCCTGTGTGCTTTGGACTGGCTTTCCTCATCCTAGCTTTGGATTTATTCCCAAAGTGTTTTGCTTCTGTAAAGTCTGTAAACCCTTCAAGGCTTTCCTTGAAAATTATCTGTTTCATGATAGGAACAAAATCATTACATTTATCAAGGCTTGTGATTATTCCACAAACACCCTACATTTATTACTGAATTCCTGTATTTACTTTCTTGCCCGTGTTCTCTAATGATCATGTAAGGTTTGTCATAGCTGAAACCTCAGTTGCCTGGTAAGAACCACTTCTGTGTAAGGTGTGTAAGGTATTTCCTTACACAATGAGGGGAAGAAGTGCATTCCTAGATGCATTGGATGATCTCTGCTATAGAGCAGAGAACCTGGTTTAATCCTAAATCACATAGAAATTCTTCTGACTCACTGCCATGCTACTTTTCTCAGGAGCCCCAGGGAAAGAAAAAGGTTCAAAACACATCTAAGCCATGTCTGATTTGAAATACAAACATACTTGTGTTACTAAACTGCGCAGGGGGTCATCAGTGTTTTAAAAGTTGGTTGTGAGATGCGATCTTGTATGAATGATTTAACTTTATTGCAAAGACAGAAAATAAAAAAAAATTCAACGCTACAGTGTCTTTATTAGCTTTTTCATCAACTTTTCCTGTATTAATTTTGTTGTTGTTGAGCAGCTTTTTTGGCTCACCCAAGGGAACTGTTTTGCATTTATCTCACAGTCCCTTCACCACTGGCCTTTTGTCACAAGGATTTTGTTTACATAAGGCAGCATCTCAGTTGGTTGGACCAAAATCCCCTATTGCACGTGTGACTTATATGGGTGCAGGGATGCACATATGTTTTGCATTACCTTATCTTCTGTTCTTGGAAACTGGAACCTTTTTGTACCATCTGTGTGGCAGAAGAAATAAAGACCCTCTAGCGAGTCAGAAAATACTGGCATTGACATTTCCCTGAGCCAGAAGCTGTTGGCTGCTGAGCTCTTTAGAAAAAGATGTATTGTGCCCTAAACACAGTTTTACAAGCAGCAAGTGTGTGCCAGCAACTCTGCAGGGCACAATCCAACTCCAAGCTTTGCCTGGTCCTTCAGATTGTGCTCTGTGTGCTCAGCCTTGCCCTGAACCCCAAGTCCTGTCCCTGGTAACCAGACACATCTGCTCATTTAGATATGGCCCTGACTCCTTCCAAACCAAGGTCTAACCCAAGTATTTGTGCTCCCAGATTCTGCACCACATTGTTATCTCAGGCATCGGCCTTAACTCACTGGGGACAGTCTGAGTGATGTGATGCTATTTGTCCTGACTGCAGCCGTGGCCCAACCCAGGATCATGCTCCTACTCTGGCCAGGCCCTGCCTGAAATACAGCCCCAGCTACCTTCAGAGTGTGATTTCTAACGACGCCAAATGTTTTCTTCTGTTTCTGTGAAGTATATCTGCAAGAGACAAGATGTTTTGGCACATATCTGCAAGAGTCAAGGTGTTTTGGTGCATATAAATTGAGTTGCAGGTGATGCAGTATGCAATCAATTTGTTGGAATTGAGGGATGAGGTCTTCTGGCATTAAATGGAACATTAGAAAGCTGTAAACCCTAGCCATTACCTGAAGTTCATGTTACTTCCTTACTATGTTTTTTTTGTTTTTGTTTTTTTTTTTTTTATTGAAAGGGAGGAGGAAGAGGAGGAGAAGCAGACTTGTTCTCTTTCCTGTTCTATGTACATATTGGTTCTTTTTATTTTAGTACACTGCAACAAAAGGAGGAAAATAACTTCTAAGGGTTTCTCTTTTCTTTTTGGGGCTGTTTTTACTGTCATGGGATTACAGCATAAATCTTTCTCAATTTGACAAGGCACATATAGGCAAGAAGATTTGGTATCCTGGAAGGAAGATGGTACCTATTTCTGCTGTTGGCATTCCTTTTGACTTCTTTTTCATCAAATTATCTTTGTTTTAATTTTAAATTCAAGGCATAATATTTAGATTTTAGCAAATGCTACTGCAAAGAAACAGTTTACAGTAACCGGCACTTTATCTTGTCGAGCCTTTACCCTCTTCCATTGGTATTCTTATCCCAAGCAAAATCACACCCATCAGTCAGATCTGTTGGTTATTTTGAAAATTATTTTCCTTATGAAGCCGCACCACACTGAGGAACTGTGTTGCCAGAACATAAAGTCTTGTCACCGTCTTCTCACAGTTGTGGCTTGTTTGCTTCACATCCACATGGCCTCCTGTCTTGCCCTTTTGAATCTGGAGAGCTGGCTCACCAGGTGGGTTTCTATAAGCTCTCCTAGCTCTCTTTTTAATGCACAGGCTTATAACATGTGGGAGTATTATCTGAGTTGTCATGAATTTTGAGATTTAGTTGCAGATAGTCAAAAGCATATCTTCCGCTGAACAAATTCAATGAAGCAAAAAAGCTTTCTGTCTTTATTCTTATTACACTTCCCAGCAGGGCAGGAGATTAAAGATTACATACTCCAGATTCAAAAAGAATTTCTAATTTATGTTCTTTCTCCACAAAATACAGAGCTTAATCCTTTCTTTAGAGCTTTTTCTTACTTTCTTTCCTGCTTTTTTTTTTCTTTGTTTTTCTTTTTTTCCCCCCTTTTTAAAAAAAACTAACTAAATAAACAGGTTCTAATTGAAAAAAAGCTGAGAGTGTTAAGCAGTCAAGAATAGAAAACAGTTGCTGGGCTGGGAAGTGCATTTTGAATGTTGCTGGAAATTTTTATGTGGTTTATTTGTGGGGTAAGAAATAAACCCCCTCTGGCTGTTTGCTATTGTGATGGACTCCCACTGATTAAAATGCAAGTGCTTTTGCCTTGTTTTCCACAACTGTTCTTTTTTGCAATCTGTCTCTATCCAATTGTGAAGTCAGTGTTCTGTGTTTTGCCGTGGAAAGACAGCTATGTAAGTAGATCTGCTCAGAACAGGAGATAGTGAGGATTTTAAATACTGAATTGTTTTATTGATTTCCCCTTTAGCAGGAGGCAAAGAAGGGAGAAGAGTTAAGGCTACATTGCTAAACAGCTCAAATACATTTCATTCTAATCTTTTGGTTGCTTAGTTTAAATTAGCTATTACAAATAAGAGTACAGAGGCAAGTTCCTGATATGATTTCTAGACTAATTCAGCAGAATCCTGCTGTTAATAGCATAGAAAGTTCTGCAGAGCTGTTCAGCCAGCAACATTATCAGCTGAGGCATTATAATTATCTTGGCTTATAACCTAAGGATTAAGAAACTACTTGTAATTCTACATTCCCCGCATATTCAGAATTCTCAATGACTTCAGTGAAAATGGGACATGTTCAAGTAAAGCAGAATTGGCACCTGGTTGTTATGACAGAACTGTTATAATATGGGCTGGCAGTAATGCAGCCATGCTAAGGCTGTTTAAGAATTCACCTTTACCCCATTTTAATTTGCTTACATTTTTGCTGAATAGTAGATTTTGGGGGTGTTTTCTGTTCCAGTAGTCATAGATACTAATCTGAATATTTTTCAATAAATCATCAATTAATCTGATTTAAAAGTAATTGAGTAGTTTTTAAAAGTTCTGGAATTAGGAAAATAAACTTTAAAATATGAACTTTCTTTACTTTCTAGTTACTTAGCTTTGGGGTTTGTGGGCTGGATTTTTTGGTTAAATATGCTTCAGACTTTTCAAGTGAGTGTGTTACAACTGTAATCCCAAATTAGTCACTTCAAGTATTAGAAAGTGCTGAATATTTACTGATGTACATGGCCTTAAATGTAATTTCTGTATGCTTTACTTGTGTCCAAATAGTTAAAAGTATCACAGCATAATATACTCTTGTTTGCTTTTTATGTACAATTATCAGGATTAAAATTTCTCATGAATATCACTGAGATGGCATTATCATGGTAGAGGGTAAGCACTATGAAACAGAGGTAGAAAAAATCAGTATGCATCATGTCTTTTTTCCAAATGAATGGAAATTTGAAGTTAGTAGTATAGTTAGAGGTTAGCCAAGTAATCCTTACAGCCGTGTATACAAGTATACTTGATGGCCATAGCTATAAAGATGCACATTATATTTTAAGAAAAAAAACTACTAAAGGCAATGCAAGAAATCAAACTTTGAAGTAAGTTATTTAAAATTAGATTCATCTTGGGACCACGATACCTATAATGTTTTGGTCACCACTGCACGTTTGTTATAAACCATTATACTGGCAGAGATTCTGCCAGGGTGTAACAGAAACAGTCCTTTCTCAATTATGAACCAAGTGGACCATGAATACACCATGGTTTGAATAACTTGAACTTATTAATTCCATAAGAAGCATTTAAAAGCATTACCTCTCTGATGGAAAAGAGTCAAATGAATTTTGTCATATGAAATTTGCAAAAAGTTCTGTCCCCTGATGAGGTCGTTGTTGCATAATGGGGAATATCTGACTTTTTGGTCCTTGAAATCAAACAGTATGCTTCTGTGTATCCCTGTGAAAGAGCATACTTTGAAAAAAGTACCCCTCAAACCATTACACCCTGGCACAGTTAAGTCCTGTTATTTTCCCAGTAAAATATTCTGCTTATATGTGTAAAAATTGTGCTTATGTTTGAGGTTACATATGATCGAGCCAATTTGGCAGATGAAAATAGTGCAACAGGTATGTAAATATTGTATTATAATTAAGAGAATTGCCATTTTAGTATATTGTTTGGTGCATTTCTCAAATAAAACTTGAACTTCTGTATTCAAGTCCAGGTTTAGCCAAGCATATTTCTCTCTCTTAATGATGCCTCTTCCTCTATGCATTGTACTTTTTGTCTGGGGTTCTTCAACACTGCTTTATGTAAACCAGTAACCCACTAAATTATGCCTCATGCTTTTGCTTCAATAAAACCACTTTAACCAGGCCCTTTAAGTAATATCAGTGTCAGTTTGTCAAAACTGGAGCCAGTCAAACGTTTTCTTTTCCAGGATAACATAAGTACATCATTTCTTTGGACATGATGTTAGCATTTGTAGAGACGTTCTACTGTATCTTAGCATGTTTTCCATTGTATCTTTAGCATGTTTGCATTTGAGTGCAAATGCTGCACTCGGGAACTATCAAATGGATCTCTTACTGCCTATTTTGCACTTGACAGTGATCTAATGTCTTTTTTAATTAAAAAATATCCCAAACTAAGAAACTTGAGGTTTGACTTTTTAAATAATAAATTAAGTTTACCAAGAGAGCCTGTGCCAGATAGCAGCTGGCCTTGTGTACATTTTCTGGGAATAAAAAGAACCTCATATCCAGATTTGTAAAACACTGTGCTGAAAGTTTTACAGTATCAGCTGTGAGCTATGCACCATAAGTGAGAGTTTACTGAGAACTATCTGAGTGCTTTCCTGTCTATAATATCCTTGTATCTATGAAAAACAGCAATCAAGTGTTAATGTTTTCAAGTAACTGTTAGAAGAAATACTTTGTTAGTGTTTATAGAACAACATGTGTGTTTGTTTCAATTTTTCCATCCCCATTTGCATGTGTATAAATACAATAGGGCAGGACAGGACAAGATGGAATGGAGTACTCTTGTTTCTATGGTAGAAATAGATATTCATATGATGTTAATATTTATAGGAAATAGAATGAGTGATGTGGAGTATGGTGAGAAAGAAACCTCAAAACTGTGTCCCATTTCAGCTATGGTTTCAGAGCTTTCGTAGTTATTTATTCCTTTTTCCCCTTGTGTAACAGAGATCAAATTTTAGTCCTTTGTGAAATTCAAAAAGAGCAAACTCTACAACAACAGAATCTTCCTGGTGAGAATGCAATTTACACTACCTCATCTCCTATGTTTGAAAACCTATGATCTCATTTTATAGTGTGTCTCTGGCATAAAATCTAGTAGAGAACAGAACTGAGATGTAGCTACATGTTTGCATTTGTTGTTGTTGTTGTTGTTGTTGTTGTTGTTTTTTGTTGTTTATTTGTTTGTTTTTGGAGGGGAAGATGGTATTCCTGCATATATTTTTTTTAAAGTACCTGCAAGGAAATAACTGTTTTTTAACTTGACAAAAGGTTATTTACTTATTTCATGTCTATAAGAAGGAAGTATTCAAATATATTGGCCTTCTGAGGGGGGCCTTAGTGATAATAGTAGCTGCCCTAACAGTGAACAACTTTTAGTAGAGAAAGCTGCATGATTACAAATGATGGCCTCAGTTACATGAGGATCAAAGACAACCTTTTAGAAAAGCCAAAGAAGAAGAAAAAGAAAGGAGTAAAACCAGTAGAAAAAAAATGGGAGCACAGTCTTCCAGAAGGAAGCAATGAAAGAATTCCCAAAATGTTCGTTTTTCCCCTAATGGTTTCTGTACCATATGGTTTTTGAGTCAGTAGCAGCTGATGAATTCAGTAATAGTTCCTTTTGAAGGGACTTGTCATAATATTTACCTTCTCTACAGCAACAGCAATAGCTTCTGAGGCTGAAATGGCCATGCTTACTAAGACTGATGAAAACAAGAGGCATTTCCATGGTGAATGAATCTCTTGACACCATTATTTCAAGGATAAATAACATTCAATGCACTGTGCTTAATTTCAACTGAGATATTTGTATTCTTAGGCATGGTGTTACCTGGAAAATAAGGTCGCATTGTGCTGCAAATCTCTAGAACATGAGAAGTATGAAGATCTTTGGAGATCTGATATGAAAAGGAAAAAAGAGCATGCTACATTTATCAAAAACACAGGAATAAAAGAGTCATCTGTAAAGAGAGTTTTCACAAGGAAGAAGTGTCGTAGGCAGAGACAGTTACTCACTCACGTACCTCTGCTACTTGCACTGCAGTTTGGTAGCATCCTTAGTCCGCTGCCCTGTCAGAACTGGCATCAGAATACTGATCTCCCTGGAAAGGAGATTAAAAGTAAATGTTATTGATACACTCAAGTAATCTGTCTAAATACAGAAATAGTCAAGAGTGTACAGTGTGACCAAAAAGGTGAGAATTGTTCAAAGAGAATGCAAGAAAATAGCCTCTCACGTGCATCTGAGTGAAGAAGTAGCCTGAATCAGTTTCCCATGTGAACCAATGTGTAGATTTTTGTTCTGTATTATCTTCTTTTCCCTTGATTTCATTGCCTGTATAGCAGCATGTAGCTCTTCTTAAAAATACCAAAAGAGATGGATGTATTGGAAAACTGAAGTCAGATTAGGATACAGTCTATTAATCCTGTTCAATCCCAACACACACACAAAAAACCTTTTTGTGCTGCTTAGTCAAATGCTCTTAAAATATGAGCCTTATAGCTGTAAGCACTGACTAGTTCCGTAAGTCTTACATCTGACTAATAATATGAACTCTCTTCTACATCTCTTGAGTATAATAAGCCTTTTAACCCAAAGTAGAAAGTACAAAGAAGATAAATAACAATTGACTTTAGATTTTGTTATGGTCTGTAATTATCTGTTGTTTGCATTTATATTTATGCATGCTTGATCATACCATTTTAAACAATCTACCAGAAAAACATAAAGTGAGAATATTGCAGTGAGGGGAACCTTCTTTTTTTTTTTAAGAGGAAACAAAAAGAGACTAATTACCTCTGGATCAAATTGTCACTGAAAGACTGGGCAAACAAGTACCTACTATAATCTGTATAACACATATAATCTGTCATTATTTACTGGAACAAGGAATTCCTAAGCATTGTATGATTTCACAAGCTTAACTATAAAAGCAAAAATAAATGCCAGCCTTTGCATAGTTTTGAGGAAAATAGATAGCCTTGTATAAACTCAGTGCATTCAGCAAAGCATTCAGCCACCACATTAGAAAATGTGTTCTGTTCAGATAGGCATTGAAGTGAAGTGCTGCTCTGAATGCTACATATTCCCCCATTTAAACACTTTAAGGGTTAAAAGCACAGCACTTATTTTGCACCAAATGAACCTGGGCCTTTGAATCTCAGCTGTGACTGCAGTCTCCCTGTCGGTGAGCACCTGATGTCAGCAGTTTGAATGATGTCTGACACTAATTATGTGTCATTCGCAAGATTGCTGGGCTGGAGAGTCTGGGGGAATAAAAAGCTATTTAAAAGGTTTTCATATGAGGTCTTACTCTCAATTTTTTGAAAGCACTTACATCTTTTGCAGAGCAGCACCCTGCTAATACTGTTGAGGAAGGAAAATGGTTAAAAGACTATTCATTAATGCTTGAAATGCATTGTTCTTGTTTGAAAGTCTTATAAGGAACACCTTTTACATCTGTTTGTATGATAAATACAAAGCTGCAGAGAGATACCTTGTCCTTGTCATAGCACCTGCCTTGGTGCTGACACAGAAGAACCTACCTGGTCACCATTTCAAAGCTTTCAAAATTAACTGACGGATGTAAAACATTGAAAAAAAATAATGTGTCTTTTATCTGATAATAAATCTTAGAAAATGCTGCATGGTTTTTGAAAAATTCAAAGATTTGTTTTGTGACTTTATGTTTGTGCTACTCTAGATTTATTTTTTCTTAGATAGTTTTTAGGGCTATCATTCCTTTCATTTGCACATATGCATTCATGTATAACAGCATTTCCTAAAATCTGGAAATGACTTGTATTTTTATTAAGATATTTTCCTTCAAAGTTTAAAATTTACTTTTACTTGTCATGCTTATGGTCAGTTTATGAATACTATGAAAGTAAGCAAGTCAAGCATCTTGTCAAGCCAATTTCAGACAGTAATTTGCTGTCATAAGTGGATATATGTTAATACATTACATAGGATGGTACAGTGCTCTGGGGTGGGTGTCCCTCTATTCTTCCAAGTAACAAGTGTCAGGATGAAAGAAAATAACTTCAATGTTGTCAAGGAATAATTAGATTGTTTATTAGCAAAAAATTCTTTGCTGAAAGAGTTGTCAAGCATTGGAAGAG
The DNA here is from genome assembly GCA_013397935.1 of Dasyornis broadbenti. Lineage (NCBI taxonomy): Eukaryota > Metazoa > Chordata > Aves > Passeriformes > Dasyornithidae > Dasyornis > Dasyornis broadbenti. The sequence continues at coordinate 74,738 of VZRN01003449.1, read as the reverse complement.
GCTGCTCAGGTAAATGTCAGAATCACCATCCCTGGAGATACTAAGAAGACCTGTAGATGTAGTGCTTGGTGACATGGTTTAGTGGTGGATTTGACAGTGCTGGGGTAATGGTTGGACTCAATGATCTGAAGGGTCTTTTCCAATCTAAACGATTCTGTAGTTCAATGGTTTTAAGTTTTTTGTATTAAAATCCATTAGAACGGCATGCAGTAGATGAAGAGTGCTTCACTTGTTCTCAGAATAGTGGTCCTAAGTAGTTAAACTTCGTACTTTTAACGGGAATTAGTAGAGCTACAAATACTGAGAGCATCCCACTTACAGAGATATCTCATTGACTTTGCTGGATTACTGTGTTGTGAAAAGGTGCATAGTAAATCAGCCAAAAGAGAAGAAATGTAAGCAGTAATGAAGACATGTAGCTAATAATTACCATACGAGAAATTATGCCTAGAAAATAGTCTGAGTAGGAATTAATACTACTAACTGTAATTAAAACCCTCTGTAAAATGCTATGATTTAAAGAAAGCTAGGATGATCCTGGACTAAGTGAAAAAGGGAGCTTGATTCATGTAGCCTGAATACCTAACATCAATAAGACTACTACTGGAATATTGATCCTGTATTTTCTATCCCAGGTGAATGCAGAAGTAGTCAGAATGCAGAAGTAGCCAAATTATGTTGTGTGAGGAGTCCTTAGAGCATGTGTCTATGCGGTCATGTGCAATCAGTCAGAGATTAATGTGGTTTGCCATGCATTGACTGGCAAAGAAAGACCCAGGTCTGATTTGAAATGTACGTCTGTGAAACTGCTGACATTCTTACCTGTGTAGATACAGTGGGGAAAGCCCAGTTCCTCAGTTATGATGCCATGTGTCCTTGGACCACTCTGGCAACTGTTGTGCTTAATGAAGAGGAGGCATGGAAGGTAGAGATACTGATTATTTTCTTTTGGTTTTTCATGGAAAGTATTTTTGCTAGGGTAAAGTTTCTTATCTTGTTGACCTTTTAGAATCAATGAGGAATTTCTCCCCTCTGATATGTATCTTAGTTTCTGGGTGCACGTTTTTCTTCTCATTTTGCATCATCTAAGGTTCCCCATGACTGAACATGCTACTATGACAAATGAACTGGTATTTTGTAACTCTGAGTATGCATTTGAACCACCTGGTTAATATGCCTTATGTGTGTACTTAAGGTTGGATTGATTTCCCCCAAGCCAGATTGGCAGAGATTGGAAGAGTTCTTCACCTTTCCATCAAGCACATGCCGTGTCTAACTTTCTGAGGTCATTTGGATGTAGCTCATGTGTTTCCCTATATCAGAGCCTTTTGAGATGCTCTCAGTTTCTTTTGCTTGTTGCCAGAGCCATGTATTCAGTTTTATTGAAGAACAAATGTACCCTGTCACTGAAATATGTAGGTTTGTTATTGAGATTTTGTGTGGACAATAGCTTGCTCTTGTATACAGGAAGCCAGCTGCTGCAATTTAATGGTTATAGACAGGTTAATGTTTAGCAAAGTCAAATTTAAAAAGGAAAACCACACCTCTCCCAGTAAGCTTAGAGACAGACCGGATGAGGAACAAGGTAATGAAATGTATTCATTATAATATCCCATAAATACTTCCTCACACATGACAATGGAGAAAGGAAATTCATATCCTTCACACTTCAAAAAATAAAAGGTGATCCTTTGCCATGTACAATGATGCTTTAAAATATTTGCAGATTGCTGTATAACTGTTTCAGATGAAAAAAGATATTAAAAGCCCAAATGTGAGAACAGTAACATTATGTTGTGTGCTGGATTGAACATTTCTATAAAATCAAATACTGTTCAGGTGTCCGTATTCCTAAAAGTAATTAATTTCATTTGGTTTGTGTTTGGAATCAATTTCAAGGCAGGTCTGAAAAAGCATTGTGTGTAGTGAGAAAGCAAATAATTTTGATATGTATAAATTGTTCGGGAGAAGATTAAATGACTTGGTAACAGAAAATACCTATAATCAAAAGCTACCTTTTACATTGCCTATGATGTTAATATAGCAGAAAAATGACAAAAGAAAATACACTGTTTGGGTGCTGAAACAAAACAAATTCAAACAGAAAAACCGAATATATTTAATACCAGATAGTATTTGATACTGGATTAAGAAGAGCTGGGCTGGCTGTCTTTGACTTTTAAAATGAAGACTAGATACTTTTCACTGAATGGATCAGAGCTTGGACAAATGTCTGCCAGAACAAGGTCTTCAATCCTTGCTATACTAGTGATCAACTGAAATACTCAGAACAGTTCGTTTTGCAGAGAAAACTGACTACTTTCTTAATCACTTGGCCAGTGATGCTGAAGTATTCGCATAGGTATTACCATGCTGTTCTATAGTTTAAGGGTCTAAATATATTTCATAGTGAAGGTGGCTGTTGAATTCCAGACAGGGCTTTGCATGTTGCACAGATTATTTTATAAAAACCTATGAAATTATACTGGCATTTTACAGGAGGGTTGCCTACTATGCTGAACATCATCTCTGTGTAAACAAGGATGAACAGTGCATTCATGAGAACATGAATATTTTAAAGTCATAACACTGCTTTTTTCTTTTGGTTAACGTGCTTTAGTTTGCACTGTAAACACATTGTTTCTTGCTTTTCATAATTGTCCTTACAAAAGGAGAAAGTAAACATGAATGTGTTTTTAAAAGAACTTTAGGAAGTACAGGGAGGAAATTTTCTATATCAGCTACTTAATGCTTTCAATTTGCATGCAGCAAAAAAATAAAAGATCAGTAACTGTGATTTATGTAATGATTTTAGGAAAACATTGCAAAATTAATTCCATATAATACTTGAAAAAAAATCTGGTTTAGTCAGGGACATATTTAGGACTGTTAAATAGATTCAGAATGCTAAATGTATGTCATATACTTAAGTGACTACAACAGTTAATAACTCGGAAAACTATGATGAGTTCCATTTCAAAATATAGCTATCAACTACCTGACTTTTGTAACCCTGCGTTGTCTGGGGTACTTCCATGGAAATCTGTTTATCAGGATATAGTGTATGTTCTGTGTTATTTAAAAGAGTGTATTTTCATTCCTTTTATCTTAAGAATCAGAGATTCACAAGGCTTCAAGAAATTTGATTTACAGAGGAAACAGTCATTAACTGTTAAGAAAACATGGTCTTTTTAATAATACAGGCCTGTAGACTGTTTTACTAGAATGACCTTTTCACATCCAACTGTATATTGTATTGTGAATATGCCAGACAGTAATTTAAGGCTGTGGAAGGATGAGAGAACTATCTTTTCTTCCAAGTTATAGTCAGCAACGCAGACATCTTCAGAAATAACAATTATTAAATTTGTATGTTGACAGTCCCCAGTTCTGCTTAATTAAATACTTTTGCCCATTTAAAATAAATGGTAATTTCACAACCACATAAACAATCATTTACATGTTTAAGTTTGTTTGCATGCTTGAAAATTCAAAGTTTAATAACCTGGAAAATAAACATAACAGAGTCATGCTTTTGCAACTTGTTCATTGGTCTGAGTTTGACCCTATAAAATTGATGGCTGCTTGAGATACTACAGTTATACCAATGTACAGCATTGGTACAGTCATTAGAAGGTATGGTTATTCTTTTATGAAGTTGTTACAAAATAGTAACTTGTCTGTATAAGATGGGCTAGTCAGTAGATTTCTTTCTAATTTTAATGCAGGCGCTCTTTAATTATTTTGCTTTTTGAAGGTTATTTTATTGGAGGCTTAAAACTGAAAGACTACATTTATATTAGATGTTATGAAGAATTTTATTATTGTGAGGATGGTGATACGCTGGAACCCATTGCCCAGAGAAGTTGTAGATGCCTCATCCCTGGAAGTGTTCAAACCAAGGCTGGATACAGCACTGAGCAACCTGTTCTAGCAGGTGTCCCAACTCATGGCAGCGGGTTGGAAATAAATGATCTTTATGGTCCCTTCCAACCCAAACCATTCTGTAATTTTATCATTTTGTGATTAACTTCTTATATCAGTTTTTTAGCTCCCATGTTTTTATGCTTTCTCCACTCTACTTTTTCCTAGAAAAATATGATGTCTTTATCAAAGCAATTGTAAGATATATTGGTGTATTTTATTTTTTTATATATCCTATAATATTTTCTAAAAATATATCCTAAAGAGTAAAAATGCTTTTACTCTTGCAACCATATTTTGTATGCATGCTAAAGCTACATAAACATGAAGGCAGCCCTATTTATACAAGCATAAATTATTGCTCAGTGATCAAAACTGGATAATCTGAAAGGATTGGTTTGCTTTGGATATAGAATATAAATAAAAAGCTTCATGGGCTGAGACATTTTCTAAAATGCATGTGTGAGAAAGATAAATTGCAATTATGGTGTAGCAGGGGTTGTTCATCTTCTTTATCAAGCTTTAATTTCTTAAGCTTAATTTTAATATTGCTGGTTTATAGGTAATGTGATTTATACTTTATTCTTTGAATTTGTAATTCTTTTTTGCAGTAATCCAAAAGACAGATGTGCTTAAAATTAAATGATCAAGATTTGATATAGTTTTTTTCTTTTTTTTTTTTTTAGGATGTTACAGATTTATAAGAAAGACACGCTAATTATGATCAGAATTATGTCAGTTTTCCTACCTATGCTTTTGTAAACATATGTGCACTTCATAATATATTATAAAATTTAGTCGTGTTATTCTGACACCAGAGAAAAATGACCTGTTCCTTTTCAAGTGAATAAAGTCAATAGGTAGTGAAATGATAGAAGTTTTCGTGTTAGCTTTAGAAAAGTTTGATATCTCTGCTGCCAAAACTATTTTCGGAAGTATGTAAGAATCACAAACCAGCATGTTATGCATAAGAAGGTTTAGATGTTGTGCAGTGGGATATGTGGAAGCTGAAACTAATGAGATTAATTGACCCTGACTGATAGAATTTTAGAAAGCCTATTCTTCTGATACTCATAAATATTTAAGTCTAATTGAAATCAAGTCTATATAAAAACGCTGGTGTCAAATAGAACAGATCTTTTAGCATCCCTTAGGTTACAGTATACTATGAGAACATGATAGATGAAAACCTGGTTTTCTGTTAATAGAAACATAGATTTCTCCACATATGCAATACTTGATTAGCAATAGAAGTACTATGCCATGTAATTATTGGTTCCCCATAGGAATTATGTCCAATTTTGACAGGCTTACAGTATTTTTAATACTTCATACATTTACTAGTGGTAGAAAGGTAAAAGTATATTTTGGAAATCATTTTACTTTTTGCATCACCAATAGGAAGGCAGAGCAGACTGGTATTTCCTTGCACATGTTTGCTGTTGCTCTGTAGGTTGGGTTGGTACTGAGAGATGCCTCTGTTAGGTTCAGTTGCTAATATCCAAAGAAGCCTGGTGCTGAGGATAGTTGGCAGAGGTCTTGGGACCCTCACAGTGAGCATTTTGCTCCCGGTGTGCTGCAGGGAGGAGAATCAGCTGGTGCTGTTTCCCAGACAGGTTCTGTGCTCTCAGGTGCTTGGGTCTTGGTGTGCCATCTGCAAAATGTAGGACATACTCTCCTAATTCAGCCACGTGCAGGGAGGGTGAGTACATTCTAACAGTCTAAATGGTTTGAACCCTGCAGCAACACCCACACTGAGAAGCCAGGCTCTGCAGATGTACCCAGCCATAGCAGTCTGAAGGTCTCTGCACACCCTTTTACCCTTCAGTTCGGTGTTTGCTCTTGCAGTTGACTGTGTGTGCTTTCCTTTCAAATAATTTCTTTCTCTTTTCTAGTTTGAGGGTTGCAAGAAAGCCTTTTCCAGACTAGAAAATCTCAAGATTCACTTAAGGAGCCATACGGGTGAAAAGCCGTACCTTTGCCAACACCCTGGCTGCCAGAAAGCATTCAGCAACTCCAGCGACCGTGCCAAGCACCAGAGGACACACTTGGACACTGTAAGGACACAGAAGTCCCTTTGCAGTCCCCTGTGCATTAGACCATCTGCTCCTCTCCTCCAGCTTGGTGACAGCAGGTAGCCCGTAACCTTAGAGATAGGAGGGGTGACAGTCTGATGAGGCTGTTAAAGCTGCTTCAGAAGCCATGCAGTGATGTAAGCATGCAAGAAGATGCACCAAGCTAGCTGATGGAAAGACCACAGTTTCATGGTCTTTGCTGCAAGTAGATGCAGTAACTCTCTCCCACTTAGTTGATCTTCAGAGAAACCGAAGCCATCTGTGATAATAAGTGCTTTTCTTTGACAAAAAGTTAGGGCTGGGGCATGTACCAGAAGGTCAAGGGAGGAAGAATAATTTTGTACACCTAAAAATTTTCATGGCAACAAATTTTTGCTTGTAAATTTGACTCACACCTGAGATTTGTTTAAAAACCTCTGTTTCAGAACAAAAGATCATATTTTCTCAGAGACCGTTTCTGGGCAGAAGTCCAGAAATGCAGTAAAAACAATGCCATTAGAATTAAATGGCTGTTAAAAAAAAAAATATGCATTTTGAATAGTCGATACTGTGGCTGGAAGGTTAATCATTTGTATAAGGTGTTTTAGGAAAGGCTTTATGAAACGTAAATGGATAAACTGCAAAATAGCTAATCTCAGGAAACAGTTGGACCTCATGTTCATTTAATACTCTGTATTGTGATTGTACAAGTCTTCAGGGAAGACAGACAGATTAGAACAGACAGGAGGAGATATTGATACGAGTTAGATTTACTGGACTTTTTTTAAGAAAACTATAAAGATGTTACAGAACTGGTATTTTTCTAAAATGAAGTATTATTAGAAAATGTGAGCTGAAGGAGTTGGTTGGTACTTCACATTAAAATGCATATTTTTTTGTGCATAATACTTTTGAACTTCAGTGTTCAATGCCTGGTTTGTTTTTTGCCTGCCTTCTTTATAATGTAGTAAACTAACACATTTTCTTGTTCTCTTTTTCTGAAGCGGATCCTTCTATAATCCTAAACAGTCTTTCTGGGCCTTTACTGCAGTTTCTTTACCTGATTCACTAGAGACTGTAATTTCTGATTAAGTCAAAGATTTCTCTGAGGGTGGAAGAACTGTAAGTATATCTAGCAATATTCACTGTACTAATTAGAAAAAAAAAGGTAACAATGAAAAGTGCTGTAATGAAATCTTTCCTTTTGTTTGTCTTCCTTAAAAGCTTTACTTTCATCCTTTCCCTTTCTAACAAATTGCCAAGCATTCCGCATATAATAATATACAACGATTTTGTCTGTAGTAATGTGGTTTGCAGCATCCCAAGGCTCAAAAATAATTCTCTTGAGTTGAAATACTCTGCAATACAACAGCAGCTTTATCCTTTTTCTTTTTGGTTTAGAAACCTTATGCGTGTCAGATTCCAGGATGTACTAAGCGATACACAGATCCAAGTTCCTTGAGAAAGCATGTGAAAGCCCATTCTTCCAAAGATCAACAAGTCAGGAAAAAGGTAATTTTTTTTACTGTTTTGACTGCTATAAAATTTATGAGAAGAAATCCCTGTTATAATATTAGATGTTTTAATGCTTCTTCAAGTACTTAGGTTGATTTCAGACTGTTCATTACATAAAATAACAAATAATAGATAGATGTGGTTCTTTAAAAGATAATTTCATTTTTGACTTAATGAGGCCACCTGATTTAATGCTTTATGTTTTCTGGTGTGATGGTTTTCTGATGCATCACTAAACAAGCATAGCAAGGTAAATAAAAATAATTTTTGCAAACAGAATGCTTGGTTTTAAGTTCTTCCACTTGGTAAATGCACAGTATTACAAAATGCTGGACAGTCTCAGGTGGAAGGATGGATTTTGAGGGCAGTATGTGAGATTAAGCTCTAAATTATATTTCCATATTCCAGATACTTCCAATGCCAAGACATTTCACAGTGCTGCTTCCCTGGGGATGTCAGGTCCACGAGACAACATCTGTTTATATGTATAAGTACATCTCTAAAGAGCTGAATTGTGGCCTAAGGGAATGATTTTTTTTTTTTTTTTTGGTGCATTTTTCATCATAGCTCTTCTTAATCACTCGCACTATTTCATTAGATTGTTTAGATCAAACATTGAGTTTAAAAGTCTAAACTTTCATTTTAAAGGAACTTGGTCCTGATAAAAGGGAAACATGCATGAATGGAAGAATAGATAGATCTTTGAGATGTCAACCCCATGTAGAACAAGTTCTAGTTTAGAAGTTTTAAAATTAAATGCACAGCCATTCATAGAAAGTAGCAGAAAAATTGCTTTTGCAACACTGGAAATGTTGAGTGGCATTATTTAAAGTTGCAGTATAAAAATCAGAAGAGTAAGTTTTGATTCAATGGTTTGTTGAAGCAGGACATGGCAGCAGAAGCTGACTTGTAAGTGTTCATGAAGAATTTCCTTTAAACTTATGTCTAAGTTTCCTTTAAACACATCTACACCTGTATGAGAGATGAAGTAAAGGAGCATTCCTTTTCACCTTAGTAAGTAGTTCTTTGGCTCCCTTGTTCTGTGAACACTGCCCAGAGGCAGGACTGCCAAATTGGGTCTGTGGGCCTTGTCCTGCCTGTCCCAGAAGTGCAGCTCAGCCAGACACCATTAACACGTTGCATTCTGAGAAATTTGTGTGATGCCTCAACTAAAATTGGCATAATGAACCTTAATATATTAATGTCTCTTGTAGTGTTACTGTCATTGAAAGTGAAATAATGTGTTATCAATTCTCTCATTTTGTCAGATTTTCCTTCCTGCATTTCAGTTGCTATTTGATTTTGCTCATTTTTCATTCCCTGTTTTGCCAAATAGTTTAAACTTGGCCCTTTTTACTTCTCACTTCACTCTCGTTAGGCACATCCTAGACTTAAAATCCTCCATTTTTTTCATCCCTCTTTGTTAAGGATTTATTTATGCTTATTGGTCACTTGGGATATATTAATATATGGAAGGGAAAATATGCCAGACTTCCAGAAAAAGACAAGAAAAATCTTGGCTTCTATCAAGTCAGGTACTTAAAGCACAGACAAAGTTTGCGTAATGTTTACAAGGTACAACATAGTTAGTTACTGGACTTTTGAGAAGTTATAATTACTAACTAACATTGTGCTTTGGTATTTGAAATATTTCCTGACAATAATAATAATAAAAAATAAGAACAGCAAACATTTTAATGAAGAATTAAGGTTATTTATGGATTTAATTAAAAATAAAAATTGGCTTAATGTCAAAAAGGTTATTACAGAAATGTGAATTCATGAAAAATAACCGTAAAAATTCCAAGGTGATAAAGGCACAGTGGACTAATACTTCCAGCCCTAGGGATCTATTCTGTTGAAAAGAATGAAATGCTTTGCTGTCACACCCTGTTAGTCATGGATTCCTTTAATATATCGTGCCTGACTGCTTTTAAGCCTCCTTTTAACCTCCCCCTGCATACCGAGTGACATTATTGTGGTGTCTTAAGTTGCTGGCTCTCCAAGACTGTACCTGCAAATGTGTCTTTGATGTTGCATAGACTTAAATAGCAGGATGAAGTATACTCATAACAGTGGAATCAGCTACTTGCTGTGTTCATGTTTACCTTGAGTCTTCAACCTGGATTCTGTAGATGTTGCTTCAAAGACTTGACTCTTGACTTGGCTCTCTAAGATGGGGCCAGGCAATTCAATGAGATATAGGTAAATTTCCATCTCTCAATTATTTTAAGCAACTTCAGATTGTATGTGTCTATGAATTACCATATAAGGCAAAAATGCCTTTTCTGCAAATCCATAATGCAGCCACTGTTCCCCTTCTCATCCCGACCCCTAGATATCCACTAAATACATTTAACTGGGAACCTCTCCAGGTAATGAGATGAAATCCTATATAACAAGAAGATCACACCAAAAATGCATTTAATGAAACAATTTAATGGATAGTACAATCCAATTTCATTTACTCTTCAAAGGAAAACAGAGCCATGAGAGAGTAAAGATAGTCATGCCTGCTTTAATCATCTTTGTGTAATTTGAAAAATTCTTCAGAAAAATGAGGGCAAACATGTACACAAATACCATGCAAATATCTAGGAAGAGATGCTGCAAATGTTAATAAAACATTTTAGGTATAATCACTATGCATCATAATATTCAGTCTGTACTTTTAAAATATTTTGGTGGGAAAAAAACCAGTGTTTAATATCATATTTTAAAAAAGAAAAATTGCTGACTCTGCCAAGATTTCATCTTTCTACTGGGAAGATATTTAGGGCTTCTTCTTCACCAGGAAGCTGGTGAAAAAAAACTAGACAGTACCCAAAATGAGAGATTAAAGTGATGTTGAGAAGAATATTAATGTACAACATGCCCCTGAACTACAACTACTTTTGAAACATGTTCGCTTTTTAATCTTGTTCTCATTTCAGTTTTGAAAGGACAACAATTTACGAGATCTTTTTTGTAAGTTGACTAGACAAGTAAGCTTATTTTCAGTTGGTTACACTTTTCCGATTTCAGTAAAGTACAAGTGTCTTTCATCTGTGAACTGATGGTACTGTATTCAAAATCAAGAATCCATAGCTCTTTTAGTTAGTAAGTCTTTTTATTGAAGTTAGTGAAAATGAAATATATTGATAGCACAGCTAGATAGAAACTTTCTAACAGTTTTGATTGCTAGAGAAAAGGCATTCTTTACACAAGCATGCTGGTCACTCAGAGGATGCGTCTTCCAATCGAATGCCCTGAGCGGCTGGTGAACAAAGTGTTTATCATACAAAAATGATCACACTTTCATTAGCTACCCCCCTTACCTCATCTATATATTTTACATTATTTTACGTTGTCTCACCCCTTATCAGAAGTCCTTATAGGTTCCTTGGGTTCTGTTTTCAATGTCCCGGGTCCATTCTTGGTGGCTTTTCCTCAACCCCCGCTTTTGAGTAAGGGCAATATCATTGTTTTGCATAACTTCTGCCTTGCAGAGCTGAGCTGGCATCCTGCTTGCATTTTGCATGGCTTCTGTTTTCCTCATTTACATCCTTTATCTATTTCTCCAAGGCTGTGCTGTTCTGTTCTACTGTCCTTGATAAGAGTAAAATGCTATTCTGTTGTACACATATCATTCATATCATTCTACTCATTATCATGTCTTTATCGTATCATTAACAAAATCTGGATCCTGTGCTATTATAACACGTAATCACGGAAAGGGTCAGGTTGGAAGGGATCACAGTACGTCATCTGGTCCAACCTCCATGCTCAAGGAGGGCCTCCCAGAGCACATGGCACAGGACTGTGCCAGACAGTTCTTGAATATTCCCTGTGAGGAAGACTCTGCAGCCTCTCTGGGCAATCTGTTCCAGTGCTCAGTCACCTGCATGGTAAAGAAATCCTTCCTCGTGTTCCAGTGGAATTTCCCATGCATCAGTTTTTGCCCATTGCCTTTTGTCCTATTGCTCAGCACCACTGTGAAGCCTGGTCCATCCTCTGACACCCTTTCTTCAGACACTTACAGACATTGATGAGGTCGCTCTCTGTCGTTCCTGCTCAAGGCTGAACAGGCCCAACTCTCTCAGCTTCTTTGTAAGACAGACCCAATGGTCTGAAACCTATATAGAAGGTCAATACCACTATCATGGTCTTTATGAAAATCCATTTGTTGTGTAAGCTAGCACTCAGCCTTGATCATTGTCTTTTCCATACAAGCATACCGTGAAAAGTAAGTTGCAATTTCTATAGCAGTCATGCTGAAGAAATCTGTATTTGTAAATCTAAAGAAAATATTTAATAAATTTTCAAATACTGCAGTGCAATTCCCACTGTGAATTGAATGGAATGGACTCTCCACTGTTTTTGTGTAGATCTTGTCATGTGTATCTTTGTCCATTGCCTTTCTTAAAGGTTTTCTCTTTTTAAAAAGTGCATTTTCAAACAGACAAGACATAATTAAAACAGGACAAAAGATTGCTCTGATTTTGTGCAGCCGTTTAGCAAGGACAAGATCAGTGCAGTAACATTGACCTTATCATCTGAACAATGCACTGGTTATGCTTTTAGATTGTTTTAATTTTATCCATACCAGTAAATAACTGTTGTCATATATAATAGTTCTTTAAAGCAATGTGCCCTGCCAAAAAAAATGCCCCAAACCCACAAAGATTTAAGAGATTGTTTCTATTTAATTAAATAAAGTGAAATAGATAAAGATACAACTGGTTAGCTCCATGTTTGTGAAGAAAAAAAAAAAAAGGAAAAGATAATTTGAACAGCTGACATAAACAAGACCAGGTAAAGGGAATGCAAAAGTCTTGGTCTGGACTTTGATTTGAAGGATGATTTACACCAAAACTTTTCCTCTTTCAGCTGACTAGCCTTTGATTCCTTGGCAGTTTTAATAGTGGCCAGATCATGTCTTTGATCTTTTTATTTAAATTATTTATGGGTCAGATATATTGTTTAGAGAAGCTTTGAGATATTGAATGTTTACCTGACAATTGTCTCTAAAAGCTATCAGTCCAGTAAACCTGCACCATCTTAGCTTGTTCAAATGGATCTTGAGGAGCCCATACAAGGATTTAGCTGACCAGATAGGTTAACACCTCAGCAGATGCATCAGTGCTACTCCTAGGACTCTATTTAGTCTTAGCCTAACACAGGAATTCTGTTTGTTTTTCTGGGACAAAATTTTTTGTACTGTCTCTGCCAGAAATCAAATATCATAGAGGCATAGCTTCAGGAAAGGCAGTCCAAAGGATATTTCTGAAAATTACCTAGACATGATGGAGCATTTTTGTGTCATTTGTATCACAAATGTACCAAATCACTAAGGAATGGAGGGAGTGGTGAGACCAAAAGAGATAAGTGCAGGGCTTCCAGAGTGATTTATTTCTGCCTGATATTCTTCGTTTTTCACACAGACTGGTCAGTTGCAAAATGATGGCTGAACAGTCACTTTCAGGGAGTTAGCAAGACATTATCTCAATGACAATGGATGCTTCCAGCATTTGTTCCTGTGATATCTGACTGGAAGGAGGTTTTTTCAGGTGTTACTTTGCTTTGCAGGAATTAATGACAGAAGGCAATCAGAATTCCTCTAATCCTGGTGCTATTTGTGCATGATTTCTTCCACATTGCATTTATTGCTTTTCCAAAACTGGTCAGCTAGCAATAGCAGGAAGTTTTCAGAATACTTTTCCTGATTAAAGAAGAAAAATGGTGATAGACTGCACTGCTGAGATGAAGCAGGCAGTATGACACCTTAGCTATATCCACTCATACTTCAGACTGTAGTAGAGGACACAGTCTACTACACACAGCACGCTGAGAACACACAGAGAACAGTGGGATAAGGATTTAAATCGTCTGGCCAAAGCAGTTACTGGCATTGCCTTGCAGAGTGGCCTCTGCTGAGCTTGATGAGGGTTCCCATATGAATTGAGGGAGGTGGTACAGAAACCACCTTACTTGTAAAGATCCTGCAGGTATTCCTCTTGTCCCACTGTGCAACCTCCATAACAGCAAAAAGGGGATATAAAATCTCCACTTTTACAGGCAGGTCTTAATAACTGAATTCTTCTGAAGCCTAGTTATTTTATATTCCTTTTCTAACAGTTCACCTCTTCTCTTTTAGAGCCCTGTAATGTGTAACGTATATAGAATACGGAATGGTTTGGCTTGGAAGGCACCTTAAAGAAGATTTGATTTCAATGCCCCTGCCATGGGCAGGGACACCGTCCACTAGACCAGGTTGCTGAAAGCCTCATCCAGCCTGCCCTTGAACATTTCCAGGGATGGGGCAACCTGTTCCTGTGCCTCACCACCCTCACAGTAAAGAATTTCTTCCTAACATCTAATTTAAACCTACTTTCTTTCAATTTTAAGCCAGTCACCCTTGTCCTTGCAATACAATTCCTGTAAAAGGGTCCCTCACCAACTTCCCTGTAGGCCTCTTTCAGATACTGAAAAGTTCCCATGAGGTCTCCATGCAATCTTCTCTTCTCCAGGCTGAACAGCCCCAACTTCCTCAGCTTGTCATCGTAGTGGAGGTGCTCCAGTCCTCTGATAAACTTTGTGGCCTCCTGTGGACTCGATCCAATAGCTTCATATCCTTCCTTTGCTGGGGACCCCAGAGCTGGATGCAGCACTGCAGGTGGGGTCTCACCAGAGCAGAGCAGAGGGGCAGAATCCCCTCCCTGGCCCTGCTGCCCACACTGCTTTGGATGCAGCCCAGGACACATTTGGCTTTCTGGCCTGTGAGTGCTCATGGCTGGGTCCTGTTGAGTTTTTTGTCAACCATCACCCCCAAGTCCTTCTTTGCAGGGCTACTCTCAAACACTTCTCAGCCCAACCTATAGGTATGATATATAAACCTGTCCACCTTATCATTAAAACAAGAAATGGGAAAAATCCCAAGTGCTTAAAGACATGATCTTCTCCTGTTGAACAGTATTTCTCTTGAGCTAAGTCATACAGGTGTTTTCAATACAGGTTAACATAGAAATTCCTATAAAGTTTTGAGAGATTGTCTGGCTATTTTGTGGTTTATGTCAGCAAATATATTATTTCCTCAACAAAATAATACAGACCTCTTAGAAGGCTGCATACTTAGTTGTTCATTTTTTAATTGCTTTACAGCACAATAGAAACAGGCTTTTTATTGTGATTACATATTGACTTTACCACACAACTGATGAAGCTACCGGTTTGTTTAAAGATTTTAGGAAAACCAAAATTTTGTACCAGCCTTTAGATTTTCTGAATTATATGAGCAGAAAACAGCATCTGGGGAATTTTTTTTTTTTTTTAGCTAGTGTCTTTCATTAGCTAGTGTCTTTCATTTATCTTTTGTTAATTTCATGGTGCATTTCCAGTTTTTTCTCTCATTTCCTTTCTTTCTCAGTATTTGAACTAAGCTTTTTTTGCGACTCAAGAAACACAGTGCTTATTGTGTTTCTTACATGAAATAAATTATTTTTCTTTAAATTATTTTCTAACTCAGAATGTTTAATTGATGAAGAAGAAGGGAGCCAAGGAAGGTTGGAGCAATACACCATTGGTTTTTCAGAAGGTCATTCAGGCACTAAGCTAATTACTGGTGACAATCTCCATTATGTGACTATATTAATCTGGAGAACTGCTCTGTTTGAGAACACCTGCCTCATGGGGAGCAAACATACTACCATATGAGATAAGCTGCTTGTGCATCTTTCAGTTTTTGCCTGACCATATTCAAATTCTTAGTTCAGATTTCACTGTTTAAACTGCAAAAGGCAGTGAATGGATTGAAAGAGAAGCAAATCTATTTTCTTGTTTTGAGAGCAGTTGAAAATAGGGATATTTTCCCTCATTTGTTCTCTGTGGAGTCCACTTAAAAGATGTCACCAATGCAAAATGAAGTGCATTCAGGGGTGAGGGGTCAGTGAGCAGTGCCCATGGCAACTAAGAAACTATTCTGCAGAAGAATATGCAGTATGGAGAAAGTGTTTTAATCCCCAACTTTAATCCCTTTACTTCCTGTCTTCAGAATGAAATATAAATCAGACACCATGGTGTTCAGCAATTTTTCCTGAAAGGGATGTTTGCAAAAAGGGATTAGGAATGGGCAGCAGTGTTTAAGGAATTTAATCATACAATTTGTTGGAAAACTTTTGAGACTAGGAATGACCAGTTCTTTTGAGTGTGGTCAGTGAGAAACAGGAAAAACAGACTGTGAAAGCAGACTCTGGAGCGCTGGCTGTGGCTGAGGGCCCTGTCCCCCACCAGCAGTGCAGCGGCAGTGATGTGTGCTTTGGTGGCATGCACGAGGCATGCCTCTCAAGAAACCTCCATCGTGGGGGATATGCTTTGCCAGCACTACCTTTAGAGCTCTGCTCACCATGGAGAAGGAAAAGTCAAAACCCCCCAGTGGTTTTCATTCTGCTCTGACACTGTGGCGGTTGTTATATCCAGGGGACTGTTGGTTTGTTTTACTTGTTGGTTAATGTTTGTTATTCCGTATCATGCTTTCTTCCTGTACATGGTTTTAGTCCTGAGCTTGTACTCCTGTGAGCTCTGGCAGTGTGATGTGCTGAAAAGTGCTCAAGAAAGAAAGAATAAGTGCTCCCTTGTTACATTTACACCCATGGCAAAGAAAAAAAAAAGAAAAAAAAAAAATCCAGATTGTCTCAAAATTCTGTGAACAGCTGTCAGTGCATACTCATAGCATTTCATATTCTTTGGGTCCATTTTCTATATCAAACAATATAATTTTCTCTATTTTTTTGTCTTCACTTCCCTGCCCCAGCATATGCATGAACATGGTCTTGACAGGGCAGGAATCTTTCTTTCTTTTGGTGGCCTGGTTGAGAGAGATCATGGGATTTGGCAGTGCTGGGTGTACACTTGGACTTGGTGATCCTACTGGTGTTTTTCAACCTAAATGATTCTATGATTCTATAATTCCATGATTGTCGTTAGCCTGTCCCACTTCAGTTTGGGCTTTGAATGCACTGTCCTGTCCATTATGCTCCTTAAACATCACCAGGGTCTGAGCAAGAAAGATTTAAACTGCACAGGGTGTCCAAGAGGTTGCAGTTAACCACCCTGACAGCAGCACAAACACCCTTCAGGTCTTTGATACTGTCCTCAATGAGTGTTCCCATTCCAGGCTGAGACCTCCTCTGCAATTTCACACTTTTGGACAGGGGTGTGGACAGCTGCATTGTCAGGTACCGGTTTTGGAGTCCTTGGTACCACCCCTGAAGCAGTGATATACAGGGCTCACTGGCAGTGCCCGTTATGAGGAGGGCCTTCATCTGCCCTTTGTTTCCTCCCTGTGATGCAGAGCTCTGCCCCATCTCTGGCACAGCTGTTTGTGACACTGCTCTGTAAGTTGAATTATGGCTTTAACAACAACAAAAACCCCAACCTGACACAGAAATGCTCCAAAATTAATCAGAGGCAGTAGAAACTCAGAAAGCTCGCAGTGCCAATCTAGCCAGCACTTCACATCATCATCTCGCCTGATCAGGACAGTAGAAGAGAATAACATTTTTCTTTGGTGAGGAGAATAGAACAGAACAGCACAGCCTTGGAGAAACAGATAAAGGATGTAACTGAGGCAAACAGAAGCCATGCAAGCAGGATGCCACCTCAGCTCTGCAAGGCTGACAAAGTAGAAGTTATGCAAAACAATGATACTGTGTTTACTCAAAAGTGGGGGTCAAGGAACAGCCACCTGAAGAGGACATGGGACATTGGAAACTACCAAAGACCCCAAAGGACTATAAGGACTTCTGATAAGGAGTGAGACTATGTAAAACAGAGTAATAGATATACATCAAGTAAGGGGGAATAGCTAATGAATGTGGGATAAGTGTGTATGATAAACACTCTGTTCTCCCAATGCTCAGCGCACTCAGTTGCAGGAAGGATCCTTCAAGTGACCACTGCTGCACTAAAGAATGCCTGCTCTTTATTACTCAAAACTGTGTTAGAAAGTTCCTTTCTGGCCGATGTCAGTATCACGCCACGTTGCACACTAAACAGACAACTCACAGAGAGTGAACAAAAATGTGCAGGGATGTCCTGAGGAATCTTTGCAAAAGTAAAAATCACATGCCTGAAGGCCAATAATTGTGATCTCCTGATAGTGGAATGATAGAGTTTTTTCAATTCTAGTCCTAGGCTCTAATCAAGATGCTATTTTGAACAGAGTGTTTCCCTATATGACCAGGTTAGGTTCTAGTGGAGATAAACACAAAATCAAATATTTAAAGTGAAGGCCAGTACTATATAAAAGATGCTGCAGTTTTTTAAAAAAAAAAAAAAAATTAAAAAATGAAATCTGAAAACCTTTCTTTCTGTATACTAAACATTTCTGATATTATATACAGATTTTCATGGCCATTTTTGATAATCTGTAATGGGGGAGAAATATATTTTTGCTAAATTAAGCACCTGGTGGATAAGTATGTGTTTATTTTACACATTTTTCCTCTCATGAAGTGAAAATTTGCCAAACAGATGCATTTTCAGAAAGGGAAAGCAAATAATTCTGCAGTACAAGTGTTTTCTTTGTCAGGCTGCATTTACTTGGAAAAATTGATGCTTAGCAATATCATATAATAATATATCTCCAAATCAGTCTAGCATGAAACAGTAGGGTTTTTTCTGCTTCTTAAATTGCACAGGTCAGCTATTAGACTGATGTTCACACAAAAATCAGCTACAAGCCTCTTGGAACTGTCTGAAAAAGAGGATGAAATAGAAACTGTCATAGGCATAATTTATATAACATTTCAGATTTGATACCATCTGATATGGGACAGGAGGAGAGGTAATGTGTGTGTGTGTGCAAACATCTGTATGGGTGCTTTCTCTTTGTGTAGAGCGAAATATTGATCTATTTTCAACAGAACTGTGGCTTTTTTATTTTAGAAAAAGGCCACTGCACTCACTCCAACTGTACTTCCCTTCTTTAAACTAGGATTCTCAGTCTGATTTGTTATTGAAAATTTTCTCTCAGACCTGTCCCAGCTGCAATTTTTCCCCTAAAGTGGTGTTCTTGGTGTTCTGCATCATTTTAGTGATGACATAATCCAAAATATTCCTTGAATTAGAATAATACCAATCAAAAGAAAACTCTCTCTTCTATATATAATAAAAGTAGAACTAATTTTAGTGTCATCAATTTTAATGCAACGGTGTCTTCCTCTTGTAGTATTGCTTTAAAATCAGAATTTCTTCTTGACTTGAAATTTGCTGAAGTTAGCTGATTGTGCAGGTTCCAGGTCCTTTTGATTTTTAATGCAAGATGCTGAAAAACATTTTTGGTATGTGTTCCTGACTTATGCTAGAACATGAAGGTGGAAACCATTTTTATATTGAACTCAAATGTTCAATATAGTAAAACTTTGAGAGTAGTAAAAGTAACTATTTCTTACATATAACCTAACATCACTACTGTGCAGCAGGTAAGCTAGTGTAACTTGATTGTTATTGACTTCCTGGCTGAGCATTTAATTGAAATAGGGTCTAAAATCAGGGAAAAGTAGCACATGCATACACACACCTGAAAGATGTGGTGGACAATTAGGAGAACATTTCTTTCTAGAAATCTTGCATATATGACTCACTGAAAACAAACGGTATAGAGGAATCCTTTCTGTCTGCATTGCTTCTTTGGCCCAAGATGTCTGTAGCCTCCAGAGGCAAGAATTAGGACACTTTTCACTGATTCTGTGTCATTGTTTGTTGTCAGAAAGGTTTGGTATTGTGCAAGAAAGTGCTAGACCTTGAAGCTGATCTTTGTGAGCAAAAGGATGATCTGTATCTAGCAAGCCAAACTACGACATGAGTAAATACTGTCTTATAGCATCGCTTCATGGTGAACTTGTAATTTTCTAGTGGTGGCATCTGTGTACTCTCAATGTCATGATACTAACAGGACATAACTGTACAAGTAAATGTTAAATTCTGGCTACTCCTTCAGAAAAGCCGGTACAATATGTGGCTCTGCATAGACAGGTCATGCTTTGCTCCCCCAATGTCAACTTAAATTGCAGACAAAGAAAACGAGTTAAAACAACTGACTTTGTACTTGACAAGTAGTTCTTAGTAAACTTAATAGACAAAGTATGTGAATAGAAGAAATTCCTCCTTGACTATATGGAAAACAAAACCACATCTATAGAGCTATTACAGTTAGTGTAAAACAATTCCTGTCAATGAAACTCAGCAGTATTTAGGGGGGTTTTTGCTGTTTTTAGACATGGAAGACACATATGTAACCTTCATAAAAATAAAAAACCTGTAACTAATGTCTCTCTTACATATGGAAATACTCTACTAGGTGCACAGCATGAATATGTAGTCCGTTAAGCACATGTTTATGTAAGATTTAAAATGCTATGATTTGATGAGAAAACTGGCATATTTGAATGACTGAAGGAGTCTGGACTTTGCTGAAGAATTAATCAAGTTAATCTGAATAATAATAAGCAGGTTTTGAAGTTAGTGAACTATGTTGTGTGGTTTATGATTTCTCAAAGTATACTGCTTCTTTTCTTATGAAATGTGTTCATAAACACACGTATCATATGTTTTCCTTGGTTCTGTCTGGCTTCTGTTGTACAGGAGCAATGCTGAAGAAACTAGCCAGGTGATACAAAGACATGCAGATCTCAGATAAAACACACATTGGTGACAGAAACATGGAAAAAACGGTCCTTTCTTGTAAGGAGACATTTTCTCTGGAATTATGTCATGCATCAAATCAACAGCATGCCACTGCTTTTGAACTCAAATATAATGAAATTGAAAACTAAAGAATAAGAATCTTATTCCCATCTAATTACTTCTACTTGTTTCATTTAATCTTAGGTAATTATTTATTCATATACAATATGTACAGGAGTAGAATTGCCATCCATTATTCTGAAAGGTGATAAACATTAGTTGATTGTCACAGAAGTAAAACAGTTGTAAATCATGACTGAAAAATTATTTGTTTTGTGTATTAGAAAAAACTGCAACATTGTGATAATGGAAATGTTTCTGTATTTCCAAATATGAAACTTCACGAGTCTGGCCATAAAACTGAGCTATTAAAATTCAAAACCTATTGTTTAGAACAAATATTAAATATAGGAAAGTTTTAAGTGAACGGAGCAATTGATTGTTAACTTGCACGTGGGTCAGCCATAAATTTAAGTTGCGTTACAGCACACAGAAAATGGCTGTGCTCAGCATGGCAGAATTTTCCGTTACTGATTTCACCATTCAGTGAGGTAATTTTATAACCTTACAGTTCTTAAAAACAGATTGCCAAATTTTCAGTCCCAGTGTGATTGTACAGGTGCTCAGCTGAGTGATCATGGGAGAAAGAAGATGATCATGAGGAAAGTGACGTATTTCAGCCACACTGCTGGAAGATCTGTGCTGGGATATGATTTATATAGAAGTCAAAGAGAGTGTCAATTTTCTTTTGCAGCTGGATGATAAGTCTACAGTCCAGGTTGGAAAAGAAATGCTGTGTTGCTAGAACAGAGCAAGAAATTGACTGCAACAGTTAGATCTGGTCAAGTATTATTTCTCCTTTTTAGCTTTTTAAACTGATGATAAAATTCTATGGTTGCAGTGAATGGTTCATTGCTTTTGCTTGATTTTAAGATCATCTGTCTTTTCATTGTCTCTTCTGTATTTCTTGACACTTTGAAGAATAATCATAGCTCTTATTTCCCTGCATTTGTCAAAGTGCAAAGCATTGTTTTCAGGTAAAACTTTTCATTACAAGCTTTCCGTAAAAATATTTGACTGAGCTAGAGTGACTTTTTTACCTTCAGTGTCCTTACAGAAAGAAGAAATGCCTTGAACAGCTGTATTTGAACCAGAATCTGTCTTTTGCCCTCTTTTTTTTTTCCGAAAAATGCCACAATTTATGCCTCCTTACAGAGAAAAGATCTGGAAAAACATTGGAAAGAGGATGAGCTTTAAATGGCAGAAGAAGGAGCACTGGCAACCAAAGAAAGCATTGTTACTGCCTCTGTCAAGAGAAGATAATAGTGGTGGGAAATTGAGTTTTCCAGTTGTGCCTAGTTTGAGGAGCAGCTGTCATTTAATGGCTGGTTCTGCTAATGGCAGCTTATCCATTTCTGGTTCTGCTCTTCAAGGAGTAGAGTAGGGAAGACTCCTCTAGCCCTTCCTCTCCTCTTTCCAGTGGTATAACAGTAATTACTCTTAAAGAAAAAATCACATACATACCCTGCAGCAGGGTACAGTAAAATTATTCTCAGCATCTCTTATCTGGGGAGAGTTTATACAGAAGGCCTGTGATAGTATTTTTACTGGCAATTTGAATTAGCAGTGTGCATCTGCAGTTACACTAGTCAGTGTAATGCCCATCTCTTGCTCAGGATGTTTCATCATATGTATGTAAAATATGCATTTTGTAATTCTAAAATTATACATTATATACATATAATATTACATACTGTAATACATAAACTTACACATATGTATGCGTGTGTAAGTTTGTAAAATCTGTATTTCTAGCCCTTGTGGCTGTAAATACTAATCAACAATAGCCAATGCATGAAATAAGAACTACCCTCAGAAATCAAATCACAGCTATCTCACAGTGTTTCATTCTTTGTTTTTGGTTTTCTGTTGATGATCCTAGGTTTTCTTTGTTTTTATGAGCATTGAAAAGCCAGGAAATTTATTCCAGCACAGATTGTCAAGATAGATTTGGTCTAAATATCAAAGGATTTGTGACTGCAAGACTCCTTGCAGAAGAACAGTGCAAAACAGAAAAATCTGTAAAATATTATTTAATACTTGTAACTAGTGTGTTAATACTGAGCTAATACTGAGCTAACACTTAGCTAATACTTAGCTCTCTTTTTTGTTTTTCTCACTGTTTTATCCATGAGTGACATCTGATATAAAAAATTTATATGTTCCTTAAAAAACACACGGACAACGTTACAGACGCAACTTCTGCAACTGTGTATTCTGTATGATAGGATCCTGATCCTTTTATAGAAGTCAGATTTTTCATATTATATTCATTTTAGATTCCACAGAAATTTAAATTCACATAATTCTTATTAATAATGCCTCTGTAAGGATTTGAATGAGGATCTATTTGGCATTTAATTTCACAAGCGCCTAGTTTCATGAAACAGCCATGTTACTAGTGATAGCAGCAAATCTAGCACAATTACTGGATAATATCAGACAACGACATGTGTCAAACTAGAAGAAACGTGTACTTAAAACAGATTGTAAATATGGATAGTAAACAAAATAATTTGTCAGGGTATTTCTCCCTTTCTCCCTCCTCCCCATACATTGTGCCCCCACCCAATTCTAGAATAACAAATATACCTCACAGAGATAGTGTACCTTGGGGCTTAATAATGACTGGCTACATTTTTAAGAGAAGGAATCATCTACAGCATGCACACTCTGCTCATAGGTATCACAGGCTGTACAGTACCTCCAGCTGCAGGGTCGGGTGCTTATGATGTGTAAGACCAACTCTCCGCTCAGTCGCCATGGTTTTACACCAATGCATGTTATCAAAAGTAGTTTGAATGTTTATCAGCATCTTGTGGCACAAGGGTCACCTTGTGGCAATGGGTTTTTTCATGGCTGCGTTCAGAATCATTTCCTCTTACCCTTCTTTCTTCATTTATCCCATCCCTGCGGTGTTCGAGGCCAAGTTGGATGGGGCTCTGAGCAGCCTGATCTAGTGGAAGGTGCCCTTGCCAGTGGCAGGGGTGTTGAAACTTGGTTCCTCCAAATTCAAACCATTCTGTTATTCATTTCTGAGCACAGGATGTGCAGAAATTAGTCTTCTTGTTCCTTGTCCTGCCCTTAAGAGTTTTTTAGAGGTGCTAGGTTATGTTCTAGTTACTGTTACCTGCTCACCCCTCATGGCACCAAAGAAGAGAGGAGAAGCCTCACTTGCCTCTGTGAGATTTGATTCTTGGGAAAGTGCAGCACATCCAACTGCACTAGATCAGGGTTCTTTCCACCTTGCTGCATGAACCTGGATGACAGGGCAGGATATTTATGGGCATCTCAGCCGCTGCAGTGGCCCACATGCTTGTAAGCACAGACTTTCCTTTATCAGGCTTTTAAATGAATGCACCAGCCAAAATGGCTGAAAGGAACAGGCAGATTTTTGTTATATGTAACATTAACACCAGGCAGCAGAGCAGGACAGGGATCAGTCCTAGAAGCTTGCAGCAGCATCCATAACGTGCCCTAAACCTCAGGGTGCAGTTTGACATTACTGCTGTCGTCCTTGTTATGATATAGCAGCACGCTTTCCCCTTTTTCCTTATTTTGGTGTTGGGATTTTTTTTACATTGTAATCTTTTACGGTATTTTATTGCAGCCTGACTCTGAGACTCTTCATCTAGTTTCATCCAAAGGAAAACATTTGTTATGAATTTTTTTTATTTGTTTGTAGAGTGAATTTTCTGGTGATCAGCCAGATTAACAGACTGCTGTGGATGGATCAGGTACCAGGCAGGCAGCCATGCATGCAGCCAGGATTGCTGGCAGTGACAGAGCCCTCAGAGTTCCGCTGAAATGTGAAACAAATGTAGTCCTAGTCTGTTTAAGAGTGGGGTCTCAAGACAACTTTGGTCCATGTGAGGTGGTCCCATTTCCATCCTGACTTGCCTGTATATTACCACTCCTGGCTGCTTGTTCCCAGTCCCTCATTCCAGTGCCATGAGCACCTTTGCTCCTCTGGTCCTGCAGTGAGGCAGTTAAGTGCACTAAACCAGTATGAAAATACAAATATGTCATAGAGGGGTATTATAGTACCCCTCTGCTGCTGTAAGCGATGTCAGACATTTGACAAATCTCCAATACCCATTAACCAGGACACTCCTTTCTTTGGCAGTGTGTGACAAGAGAGCACACTGAAGTCCATCTGTCCGAGATCCTACTTGCACAAGTAGTCCTTGTTCTGAAAACAGTCTTGTTAAGCATCTGGAACTGTTTTCTTCCTCAAATTCAAAAAGTGCCTGCTGTAATGAAAGGATGGTATTAATCAGGATTTAAAAGAGAAGATTTCTGATTGTGCTTCATTTCTTTCTCTCGACTTCAACATTTCTTCATTATAATTTTTCACTGTCTTAAGGATTTTTGTGATTATTTTCCCTTTCTTTTGTCCGTATCCACCTTTTGTTATAATTTCTCCTCTTTTATCTATTGTTTTTCAGTTGCGATCAAGCTCGGAGCTTGGCCAGGACATCCTGAATGACTGCCTTGCAATCCAGCCCCTCCAGCCAGCTCAGTCGCCACATGATGTTGTAGATAATACCATGGCACACTCCCCAGGGCCTGCTTGTGATATTTACTCAGGTACAGAATAAGACAGATAAAAAGCTGCCATATTATTGCTCACTTAATATTAGGGATCATTTTGCTGAGTGGAATGTACTCTGAAATCCATATCTATCTCATAAGAAGGATAGAATATGAAAAGTAATATACAAAAATATTTTGAAGATGTTTTTATATGATTTTTGGAGGGAAGCAGGACAAATCATATTATATCCATGAAAAGACCTAATGCAACATAAAGGAATATTTTTGCACTGTAAGCATTTGATTCTACTACCAATTCAGTTCTACCATTCCTTGTAGACATCTTGAATACATTAAGCTTCATTTAAAATCACAGTGTTTTTCCTTTGCCTTATTCATTGATCACGTATCAGTTTTTCAATTGATCTACATTAATGAACTGAAATGCTACATTATGACCTCACATATTTTGACTAGAAATATAGAATAAACACATTTATACTATAAATATCATAATCCTATTGTATTGTTTCAGTTAAATAGCTGAGATTTTCCTATTAATATACTCAACTTTGTCATACCTGCCCATGTGTACAACTGTTGTTCACATTTCAACTAAACTTGAAACAATTGGTAAGTTATGAGTGCTAATAAATCTCAAAGCTCAAGACAACAATGGGCAGGATGTTAACATTTTTTAATGTAATATTTTAGTAGTTATGAGGATATCTGTTCTTAACTTTCAGGCAGAATGCATTGCATCTTTTATCACTTCAACTTTTTGAGTGAGATCCAGATGTAGGAAGTGAATGAATTGACTTCGTAGATGTTATCTGCAATGATGAAAATGACATTATATGAAGTGGCCACTTCAATAAGTGGTTTTATTTTACTGAGAGGCTTGTAAAGCTATCAATTCTATGTCATGTTTTTGTCAAGGCTGCTGTGAGTCACACAATGGCTGGTGATGACGTAGATTTATATGACAAAGATCAGGACATTTAAAGCTGTGATTGATCGTATTCTAATTTATTAAATAGTTGGTATTACTTGTATGCTGTTAACTTTTAAATGCCTTGGTCTGAGTACAGGCTGAGTGTGACGTTTGTTATGTGAAAGCAAAGGGAAATCTCAGATTTTAGAGATGTGATTTTGGCCAGAGAACCTCTAGGAACATGTAATTGTTTATCGTTGCTTATTTTACACTGTATATTGAAAGGGAATTGGATAGTGAGGAATGCTGAGATTTTAAAAAAAATCATTTAATGGCTTCATCCAATGTAACGTGCAAAACTGAGAGTTATGAGTGGTAATGCCTTTTTTTCCGTATTTGGTGCTAGCAGCACTATGAACATTCTTTGATATAATTTATTTTGGTAGTTTCTTTCCTGGCGTTGCTTCCTGTTGTATGGCAGTTTTTATGATAATTAATCAACCTACTCTTATCGCCATTAATTTTTGTGTAAGTAGTAATCTGCTTTCTCTTACATGTGTTCACAGCTATCTATAACTTGGCAAATTTCTCGTAGTTTTATTCACTTGTGCTGTTTCACACCAGTTGACTGAGGGGTAGTACGTCAGGTATAGATCAATCCATGTCGCTCTGTTTTGACAACTACCCAATCCAGCTGAAATAGATTGTTTCATTAACTACTCATCAGGGCTGCTACAGAATAATATACTATGTGAATGAATTCCCTCAACAAGCAGGGAAATATTTTATTGAAATGGCAACATGAAAATTATTCATGTCCCACAGAGACAAAAGTAAAATACACAAAAGTGTGTCATGCCTCAGAGAAGCTACTCTTGAAACTTCTCAGAAAACAGTATTTTTTGTAAATATTATTAACAGCTTTGAGACTTCTGAAAAATTAAGTACATTATTTTTTCTGGGTACTGTTTGAGACAGCATATTAGCTGAAATGTCTCTGCGCAACTTTTAAAGTAGAAGGAGGAATAGATTTCCATTCTTCCAGTGGTGTCAAATCAAACTTTTCTCACTTGAAGCTGACTTTGCTTATTATTGATGCACATTTAAAGCAAAGGTAGGTTTTTTTCTTTCTGAAAAAATTTACAGAATAAATGTTTAAAAGCAAACTATTAGAAATATGTAAGAAATGTCAAAAATATACATTTAAATGCAAGTCTATTTTCACTTGCATAGTAGAACACCTGTAGTGACCACTGTACAGTTTTTCAGTACTGTTAAAATAAAAAATCTATAAACACGACACATTTAAATGAAGTACAACAATAATCTTTTTGATTACATATCTCTTACTGGAAGTTAAGACTCCAAAAATATTTTTCCTTATCTTGTATTCTTTATGACTTCATAGAAGAAATCCGAACTGAGTATAATCTTACTAATACCGTGAGGTTGCATGACAGATCCATTGCTTAAAACTAACACAAAGTTACATTTATGGGTCTAAAGCAAGCAGACAGATAAAGTGCTAAGCATTGTGATAGCATTTAGGTTTTAATTTCGGCAAACGCTTAGGCTTTTGGGTTTATTCAGTTCACAGAATGAAGATGTGAGCAATGCATTCATAAGAACATGACGATGATGCTTTTTTGTACTATGAGATAGCATGAACTTACTTTATATGGTACCATCTAGAATCACTGAAACTGGAAGAATTATATATAATGCAGCACCAAAAAAATGCATCTTTTTACTGTGTTGTTTGGAGAAAACTTGACCATTTCATAGTTAAGCATAAGCCAGAATGTGTAATTCTCTTACAAGTAGTTACTGAATATCACACTCAGCTCTGCCCCAGAGCAAACAAAGGATCTTTCTAAAGCTTGTCAAGTGCATGATTTGCTTGACAAGTTTGAATTTAGAAATTAAATCAGTAAAGTTACAGAAATTCTTTGAATTCTAAGTATTTTTAAATAATGTCATATGCTGTATTGTGAAACTTTGACCTAACTACTTCTATGCATATGACTTAATTTGTGCTTTGCTTGAGTAACACATCCCTTTGGGTTTTTTTCCCCCACTGAAATAGTACTAACCTGGGTTCTCTGCGCACATAATAATAAAAAATGCAATCCCTCAGGAGTTTGTGTCTAAGGTAATGTTAGGAAAGTAGGTAGGTACAACAGGACAGTAGAGGATAAGGTCACATAAGGGAATAATGAAAGAATTTCATTAGAGCAAGTTTCCTAGAGAATAAAACTCCCTAAGAGATGTCTGAGAAAAAAGCAATCTGCTCTTTTTTTTTTTTTTTTTTGGAGAAAGGGGGCTGGTTTTGGTTTTTTGGGATTTTTTAAAGGAGTTTGTTAAGGATGACAGCCTTGGAAATTAGTTACAGCTCATTCCTGTAAGAAAAAAAAAAAAAATAGTTGGGAGGAAGAACTGACACATGAATGGCCCTTGCTGTGCAAAATGGAATTGTATTTGATGCACAGGGAATGGATCCAAAAAGAGCAGTAATGCAGGGTTACCAATAATGAAGAGAATCTCTGTTGTCAACTTTTAGGCTGAATTTAAGTATTGCATACATACCTAAAACTCCTTCTAAATGTGATGTAGTCCCAGATAGGACCATACATACATTACAGGGAACAAAACTTATTAATAATATGATTTAGTTTAAGAAGGAGAGTTTACTTCCCCTCAGATTCCTTTCTACTTTGAGACAACTTAATGGTTCTCCAAAAATTGATGTAATGTTTGGGTCCACATTTTTTAGAACATTTACCAATGGATTGCTGCAAACATTTTAGGCAACACAGCCACTTGCACCATTTATAGTTCCATTCATCATGATGACACTGAACTTCAGAAACTGCAATCCACTAAAAGAGAAGACAATGAAAGACGGAGATGTGATCTAAAGATGTCATTTCAGGAACGACTTAAAATACTAGTCCAGACCCTGCTTTATTGATTCAGTACTTTAATGTTTTCCAGTATCTCTGATCCACCTGCAAAATGCCTGAAAAGAGATAGAGAGGCCATCCGTACACATGGTCCTTGTGACAGATCAGCTTTGGAGACAGGCTTGTTATCTTCAAAATGCTGTTTTGACTTCTCTACTTCTTAATGCATGATGGCTTCTTGAGTTTCATGCACTCTGGAGACTTCAGATTTACAGATGAGCTGAGCAGCATAAAGGCAAAACAGACAATAGGTATTTCATTTGCTGGGCTTATCTCTTACAACTCAACACAGCACATGCCTGCATGTCCCTGACTACAAATCTTCTCTTTTTGTTTGAAACCCACTTAAAATTAACACTTAATTCTCCATCTTTGTGTGTGAGTGAGCATGCTGGTTGTCATGAACATTTGTTCAGTTTCATACCATTTGAATCAGGTATTTAACAGGATCAGGCACTGAAAAGACATTGCCTTCTGAAAATATTTACTGCCCACACTTTGAGCTATTAACTCACATTGACAGCCAACCCACTAGGAAAGCTTGCTACACACAGAGCTCCCAAGAAATAGTGGTCAAGTTATCTAGTGGTTTCTAAAATAGTGTCCAAAGTTTTCTACCAATCATTCCTAGTAAAGTAACCTGTCACTGACAGTATTTTTTGACTGCCATGTATCTGTACACGGCTAATGCCTAACAATGTTTCCCTTCAGGTGGTATTCACAAGATGCAGGAAGTAGCTTGGACCAGCGCCATGTCTGTGCTGGGAAGTTTTAATAGTTGCATTTTTGCCAGGCAGAAGTTGCCGGTATTGTGATTTTACTTCATTGGGTGCCCAAGGAGGTGCTTTTATTAACACAGTAGCTTGAAAGAAGTTGAGTTGACAAAAGTTTTGTTGCACTGCCAGTAGGTGTTCTCTGGTCTCCCACACTGCCATTTGTAGCACTGTTCTCGGAGGCTTCGTTACAAAGCATAGTGGGAGCCCAGGTACACTCTTCTGTCATGCTGTGAGCTTTTAACATAACTTGTGTAAAGGAATATATTTTTGCAGCTAATACATACGCGATTTTGTCCTCAAATATCCTGCCCGGTCCTCTAGTCTCTGTCGTAGTTAGCTTTTACTTTATACTGTGTACTGTCTCTTCATGAGACCCAGAAAAAAAAAAAGGTACAGTGAAATTGCTGGGAAACCTAGCCAGAAGGCTGGCATTGGCTGCCCATGCCTGGCTACAGATAACCTTTTCCCAGAGACAGAGTCACCAGGTCGTGGGCAGTGCTGTGGGGACCTGTGCTACCATAGCCTGAACCAGCTAAAAAATGTGCGAGCACAGCTTACTTGCCTGGAATGCTAATGATGGCTGTGGCAGAGAGCAGCTACATCAGTAAGAGCAACTCTCGCTACCCTGTGCTGAAGACCTGGTCATAGTCCAGCCTTTTTACTCCTGGTCCTGAAGAGCTTCATTTTAAGTGCTAAGACCACAGTACTGGTAAACTAAGCTGTGGTATATTTTTACACAGTTTTATTAGTTTTTGTCATTGTAAAATGCAAGTTACCCTATTTTTGCAAGGAATAATTTAAATAGTCTCTTTTTATTTAGACTATCAGGGTTTTCCTTTGCAGTGTCATGATCTGTCAAATCTTCTCTCTGCTTTTTCTGTCAGAATGTGTGCTTGGTTGTTTTCTAGTATTTTCTTCTGTGCTGTGTGTAAAATAAAATAAGAATTTCAGAAGTTCAGTCATTTGTTTTCTTGTTCTGCAAATGTCTTGGTGCTACCCTGAGAAACAGACATGGAAAAAATTACTTTTGGGGTGCATAAGCAAAGCAGAAAAAACCCATTCGTCTGTCTTAGTAGGGAAATGCCCTCAGCCCTTTCTTTATGAATTACTCTGCTGTCCTAAGAGATGTCTCATCTCCCTTTGGGATCTGCCTCCTCTGTACCTCTGTTAAGGTTTGGGATGTCTTCTGCTGTCAGATGTATCTCGTCACTTGGGTTGTGATTAGGGGGCTCTGGTCCATGTACAAGTTAACAAACAGTAGAGCCTGGTGCCAAGGTCAGCCTCCACGCCTCCAGCTTTGACCGCCAGAGTCAACTTCCCCTGAAGTCTGACATTAACTCTACAGCACCTGTATTGGATGTTTTTATTCCTCTCTGTGTTCTTGCACTGTCTGTCATTTCCACCAGCTGAAAGATGTCCAGGACCACTCATTAATGAGGCTACAGCATAATTAGACTCCTGAGCCTTCCCTTAACTCTGCCTTAGCTTGGTGGATATCCAGTGTGTCACAAAGGCAGGCTTGTAAGGATTAATAGAGTCTTTCCAGACACAGGCTGAGGAATTGGGAGATCAGGTGAATTTTCACCCTTTTGATCTTGTGCAGCAAAATTCACCCCTGTGAATGAGAAAATTATGACCTGTGAAATCATTTTCTTGAAGACTGGTCTGTGATGAGGCTACCCCTAAAGCAGTCTTTCTTCTGCTAGGATTACATCATCTATGCAGGTGTTTTAGCCTAGAAAGATGTTTTACTGGTGACAGTGGCCCTTGGGGAGCTGGTTTAAATTCTAGGATTTTATTAAGAAACTCAAATCATTTGTTCCAACATATTCACTAGCACTGTATTTTTTATAGGTAGAATTTTATTCTGTAAACTAGGTCTGAACTAAACTTTTTTTTTTAAAGAGACTGGAAGATACGACAGACAAACAGGAGAGATCATTTTTATCTTTTAGGCAGCCTATCTAATTCATTGTCTGGGTTCATAAAATATTTAAGAGCATATATTTGGCTCCAATTCAACATCAGCATAAGCTACCTGACACTGATGTCTTTAGAATAGTTGGGTAATTGGATCATTGGAGATACAAAAATTTAAATTTGTCTGATTTAAACTTTTTTTTTTTTTTTTTTTTTTTTTAAAAAAAAAGGGTTACAGGAAAACAAGGTTATAGGATTTGGGGTCAACTAATTAGGACATTTGGACAAAGTCCTGTATTGGTTTTTTTTTAGTCATCTAAAACCTTTCTTTATTGGAAAGAATACAAGAGACAACTCTCAGAAAATTATTAAGCTGTTAAAGATGGTTTGAAGTTTTTATATATATTACTGAGGAATCTGGGGCAATAATAGCAATACTGTTCTTCAAGGAATTTGTGATTTTCACAGCTGAGAGGAAAATGTAGAAAGCATTTCACATTTTTTGAAACCTATCTTTCTGTTCCCTAGTTCTAAAAGTACATATTTTAGGAAGTATTTGACACCTCTTCTACAATAGAAATGTATAGAAGATTTGCAGCCTTGTTCAGACAAAAAATTCCAAGACAAGGAGAATGGCTGTGATCATTCATGCCTGGTTTTAGGGAAGCATCATTTGGAAGCAGCACAGAATACCAGTTATTTTCATGTGGGTTTTCTTCTTCCCTTTGTGCAGAAAACACTTAAGAAAACCCTTAATTTTCTTTGTTGCCAAGGGCTGGTGCTACAGCTTGACAGGAGGTGTTGCATGTTAGCGTTTGGTCAGTTATCCATATTGTTGTTGTTGGGTCAGTTATCAGTGTTGTTTCCTGCCTGATGAGGGTTATTTCTCTCCTTTTACTTTCAGCAGCTGTGATCCCCAGCACACAGATATCTCGAAGTGGAACAGCAGCTGGGGCAGTGTCCATGTCCCTCCCCAGCAGCCACTCCTCCCCAGGACATAACATACAGGGTAGTCCTCTGCATCCTGCTCAGATACCTCTTCTTGCAGCTGTGGACTCAGAGAGGTAAGGCCCTGTGTTTCCCACCTTGAGCCTGAGGCAGGACTGCCTTCAGAGCTGCCAGGATGGGTGGAAATACAATTGTTGGTGACAGAAAGTCACTGGTAGCAGCTCTAACAGCTGCTCTAGGCAGGGTTTATCAGGCGAAGGAGAGGTGAAAGGGACAATGTTATTCCAGCCTGGGCAGGGAGACTTTCTATCCATATCCAATTCAGAGACTTCCTCCAATCCCCTCTTGATCCCCAAGAATGGCCCAAGCAAGGAAAGTGATCCTGGCTGGCACACTGAACTTCAGATGACTGCAGTCATACCTTACAGAATGGGGCCCTGAGATTCATGCTTCTGTTTACTTGTGAGAGAAGAGTCATATGCTGTCAATATTCTCTCAATACTAAGTATTTCTGCAGGAACTTGTCTTTTTTTTTTCTTTTCTTTAATTGCCATTTTATGAAGACCAGTAGAAAATGAGAAAATTTTTATTTCACTAGTTTTAGAGTTTGATTTATAGTCAGGATTTATTTTATGACAGTTATGTATATTTTGTTACGTGCTGGTTATGTGTTGTAAATTCTGTGATTTTAGATATTTCAGTGAAATAAAAACTAATTGCTTGGACAGGTTTTGGTTTTCAACTTTAGACAATCCCTAAATTATTTTCAATGTTTCCACTGATTTAGGTAGTGTATGGTATTACAGATGTGAAAATCTATAGTTCCTTGAACCAGAAGTCTACCAAATCACAAGACTGAAGAGGCCTAAAGAAATAGATTTTTAGTGAAAAAGTCAGGAAAATAACACCATCACACTAAATATTAAACTCTTACTATATGCTTATGGGTACTGAAACATTATTTTGTAAATTCCTTTTTCAGTGCTCTAAGTGATAAATTGCTGTGTTTCACTGTTTTTCAAAGTGTTTCATTTCCTTGAGTGACAGATATGACAGTAATTTGAAGAGTAAAAAGTCTCTAATTATAAACCTGAAAACAACATTCACTAGATTTCAATTACTGGTAAATGAGCATAATTTCTTTGGATGAAAGCAATATTCACTCTGCCTGGTATCAGGAAGATAGAAAAACATGATGTCTCAGGAAATTGACAACAGGTGAAAACATGTTTTAATTTCAGACTTCACATGTGAATTCAGCCAGTTCTGGAGCTGCTGGAAGTTATTAAGCTTTTAGCACATCAGTCTGAGGTGGAGATTACTGCCTCATGGTTGCTAGAGCTCACCTGCTTATTCAGCCCTTCCTCCCCGCCCCTGCCCCCATGATCCTGGTCTTTTTCCCTTGCCCTTGCTCTGGCCCTCTGTGCACACCCTCTGGGACAGTCCATGCTCTTTTGCCTGACACACACAGGCTTTTCTGTCCCAGTATACTTTTCCCTTGAATGCATGACTTGTCTAACATCCATACCCAACGACTGCCAGAGCATGAGGCAACAGGCATGGACACATTAATAGTTTTTAAGGGTATAAATGTCATTATTAACGATAATGATCTTATTAGCCCATTTTTGAGGTTCTACTGCTGTAGAACCATAGCAGACATGCTTAAAGTGAGACTTAATTCATTAAATTCATTGAGTGCATTTCAGACATCAAGATAATACAGTACTCCACAAAATAATAAAAATCTAACATTGTATATCCCTTTCTCGTGTGTTAAATGTATACAGTCTCTCTAAAAAGGGTTTATGCACTAATTCCCTTATGTGGAGCTGCTTTGGATTAGAAAAAAGTGCCAGTGTCTTCATTTAGGTAGTGTGACAAATGGTAATTTAAATTCAGAAAAGGATAAAAGTATTACAACAGTGTTGGTTTGATTACAAAACATAGAGTAAAAATTAAGGGAAATGTTTAAAAGAAGAGCTAATGCAGAATCTACATCTTGAATCTAATACAGTACACTCGCCTAGGAGCCTTGCAAGTAGGCTGTCACATCACTTCATGGGTGTGATGATAGCTGTGAAAATGTGAACTGAACAAACCTTCAGTAGAGAAAGTGGAAGAGACAGTGTCTTTAAAAGGTGTGAATCATCCTATTTGTCCCTATCTCATTGATGAGAAGATTGCCAGATTTAGGGGTGCAAGTAGAGGATTTGTTTCCCCCCATGCCAGTAAGGGTTGAACTAAATGACCTTTGAAAGTCCTTTCCAACACAAACTATTCTATGATTCTGTGGTTCTGTTCTGTGTGGTTCCTGACACACTCTGCATGCCCAGGGTCATTTCAGAGCTAGGACAGGCTGACCAGCACTTACTCCAGCAGAAGGCTGTATTTGTTGGACTGAAGCTGATCCAAGCTGGCCTGGCTGCTTTGATGATCCTGGGGGGCAAACCTGTGCCACTGTTTGGACAACAGACTCAGGTTTGTGAGAGACAGAAGAGAAAAGAATACGCACTTTCTCTACATCTCTAGAAACCATGGGAAAGAGAAACAATGGGAAGGCTTCTTTTGTGTCTTTCTCTTCTAGGTGGTGTGAGGGAGAGTGTGGACTTGATTAAGCCTTAATAATGTGAAAAACTGAGCCAAACAAGGAACATATCTTAGACTGCATTCATTATGTGTACAAAACTCTGTCTACACTTAGTGCAAGTCAGTTAGAGAGTTTAGATCTAAGAAACCACTTCATTTATCAAAGGAGAGAACATAAATAATGAAAGTGCAGATTTACATTTTGTTTGTCCCAGCTCTTTGATACTAACTTTGGCTGCTCCACTAATATCAAATACTGCAACTATTCAGTGAAGGTACCAAATGTTTACATAAAAGCATACCTATGAAGGAGAAGAAGTAGTTCACATTCTTTTCACTCACTTCTGTAATACAAGAAGGCATAGGCATACAAGAAACCTGAAATAAAAATCTAATTAAAACTCAGACCAAAAATTACGGGTTTATATGACATAGTTAATATATGCAGCTTAGTGCCCCAAAACTGATAGTGCTAAATGCTTGAAATTATTATTTTAAAATTCTTCCTTTATTTAATGAATTATCCAAAATATACATCTTGCTTTTGAGCAAGAACTAGCCTGTTAATCAATGTGAGACCAGAACAAAATTTTTCATGGACTTGATGTTCCAGGTGATTTTTTTACCCTCCTGTGAACCAGAGCTAGCAGTATGTCCCTAAAGCATGATGCATCCCAGCTTCACAGGAATTTCTAGAGACTGTTAGACTGATAAGAAGAACTTAAGGCCAAACTGTTCAGTTTAGCAGTAACAATATGCTATAATAAATTCTGCAACTGTGCTTCTTTTTGCTTATTTGAGTTTGTGATTATATTCCGTTTATGATTTTGCTGTAAAATAATAAGTAGCTCCAAGTCAGACTTGACTGGCAAAAGCCTCAGAGTAGTTCTAACGAAGAAGCTGAGACATCCAACGTTCACATGTTACAAAGCCCTTTGTATGTAGCATACAAAGGGCTGCCTTGGAGAAGGTCTTAGTTAAAGGCCTTAATACAGTGGTTTTGAAATAAATACATTAACTTCTTTCCAGGCGTGGGACACGTCAGAGGATTGCCTGCTAATCATATGTTTTTTAGTGAGCAAACAACACGTATACATGACAAATGCTGGAGTTGGAGGTTTAGTCAGTAAGGCTAACCCTGAACCTGAGCCATAGAGGCACAGAATCATAGAACCACTTCAGCTGGGAAAGACCCTTAAGATCATCAAGTCCAACCATTAACGTAACAGTACCAAGGCCACCATTAAGCCATGTACCCAACCACCACATCCACATGTTTTAAATACCTTCAGGGATGGTGACTCCACCACTTCTCTGGGTACCCTGGTCCAATGCCTGCCCACCCTTTCTATGAAGAAATTTTTGCTGTTGTTCAATCTAACCCTTCTCTGGCACAACTTGTGGATGTTTCCTCTTGTCCTATAGCTTGTTACTTAGGAGTAGATACTAAATCTCATCTGGCTACAACATCCTTTCAGGGCAAACCTAGCAAAGCTTGGAATTTTTCTCATACTTTTTTTTTTTTTTTTTTTCCCAAAGGCTCTTTTTTTTCCATTTTTTTCCATGTTTTTCCATATGTGCAAGAAACTTAGTTCTCTAATACAATATAGGCACAGAAAATACTGAGAGATTTTGTAAAATGTTACGCAGTGTGCCTTCAGGCAGTATGTGTATTGAGGTGCCTGCTCACAGCTTTCTTCCTTAAATTCCTCTCTAAAGTCCACTTAAATTCTCCTTTCAACTTCTCACCAAAGAGAAGATGAGGTGCTGGTCAGAAGGGCTGTTCTTTCTTCCTTCCATCCCTTCTTTTGGCTAGATTTTGGTTTTGTTGTCCAAAATATTTCTGTTATGCAAGAAGATTGCATTCCTTTAAAAAAAAACCAAAAAAACAAAAAAACCCCAAAACTTGTAGCAGAGAAATCATTGGAAAGAGGCATGCATCATAGGTAGGTAAGAAATTAGGTTTTTGTTATTTTAGTCGAATGAATATATTCATAACTTTGGGGAAAGCATTTGATTTTTTCAAAATTGTTCTTGGCAGAAGTTATGCTTTCTTTAAATGTGTTTTTAAAACATATTTATTTGATTGTCATCAATAGCTTTCCAGACAACCTTATAGTGTAGAATGTTGGTTTTCAGAATGCTTTGTTACAACAGAATGTTTCTCTCGCTGGCGGTGGACTGATGATATGTAAAGTTACTAGCACACAGCATAAGTGTGGAGCCACCCAAAATGTGAATTCACAGGAAAACGACAGAGCAGATAATGGAGACATCCCAAATTTTGTGGATTTGCCTAGAAATAGAAAGGCATTCAAGATGTAATGATCGTAGTTTGTTCCTCGTTTAGCTTTGTCAGAAAGTGCAGCACTATACAGGACACTGTTGGAGAAAGCAACCTGTTACAGGGAGCTTGTAGTTCAGTGCTCTGTCCAGCCAAACCTTCAGCTCAGCGAGATGAAAGCCTGATCACCTTACTGTGTGAACTGCATAACATCTGTGTATGTTCAAAGACTGTTGCAGCCCAGTAAAAGGGACTCAGCCAGTTAACAGAGCAGCAACCCAATAAATTGTGTTTACAAGTTGTTCCAAGAAAATTACGGCCTCTGAAGAAAAAAAAAAAGACCAAAGTTTTCATCTTTAATGTTCAATTTCCACTTTAGAAACATATCTGTAGCAACCATAAGGATTAATTTTGTCTAAATGGTAGCATATGCTTTAATTTACAGTGCAAAGCTGAGGAAAAAAAAAGAATGAAGACAGAGCTACATCCAACATAGTTACATAGCTCCTGTCCCAAATATTCAATGTTAGTAGCATTTTGCACCGTAGTGTAGCATGGATTAATGGTAGGTAAATTATGTCTTTTATATGCGGTGCAGTTTTCCTTTTTTCAATATATTATTAAAAAATACTTGGTTGCAGTGAAGCAAATCAAGGAGTCTCAAAGCACTTGAGTTTCTAGGTGAAGGAACATCTTTATGTATATCCTTGCTACAGATATATAAGAGGTTGTTTTCCCACTGCATCAAGGACTTATTTGTAACCATGATAAAATAAACAAAATTAATAGTTATAAGTACTATATGAATACACTATGTATACTGTATATTATTACTATTAGGTTCCCTCTTCTATTCCTTTTCCACATATTGCTTAGGTTGTGTATCTGGTTGTAGTGAATATTGACTGGGCCAGCTCCAGTAAACAAATGCCAGAGTAAAATCTTTTTTTTCATTTATTCATGACCAGTCCTGGTCATTAACAAACTCCATTTGCATGTGGCATTTTACTTAATCTCATCAAAACAGGTAAGCTTTGGTAAATTTGTCATCTATCTTGTTTTGCTACCAAATCTAGTCTTTCCCTAGCAGGCCACTTTGTCACAGCTACTAGTGGAAAAAAAAAAAGTTTCTTAATGGTTCCATAAACATTCCTGCCCTGATTTTACACCTATCAGGCATAGGGAAGGGCAAATTTCTGCATTGTCAGTGAGGAAGAACAACTGTTTATTAATAAATGAAATAGATACAAAGCCTTACAATGAACAGCTGTCATTGCCTCCAAAATCAGGTCCCTCATGAGGCATCTCCTCCAATTAGGACTTAGACACACCTACGGAAAGAGTGCATTAAAAGTAGTTTTCCATGATAAGGAAATTATCAAGGAAAACTACTGCTAATTTCCTAGTTGTCAGCCTGCTAATTTCCTAGTTGTCAAATCTAATGATATGTCACCATTTAAAAATATGTCATCTCTATTTGGGTTGCATAGTGTTATTTTGGAAGTCTATATCTGCAAATAACTAAAGTGATCTAAATAAAGTAAAAACAATCTTTAGGTCTTATGTATTGGAGATTTTACAGTTTTGTGGTTTCGAACTTCTAGGTTTGTTGCTCCAGCTCCTTCTCCTCATCACATCAGCCCGCAGAGAATGTCCATTCAACATTCCACGATGCAGAGACAGACTCCACAACCTCCTCAGCTTCAACAGCCCGCAGGAATGCCTCTGAAGACATACCAGCCAGCAGAAAGCCCTTCTTTTCAGGCAAATGCCCTTCACATCCAGGGTAAGAAGGAAGAATCTTCATCACTGATGTTAACTGTTTGTCACTATTGCTTGTCGTCAAATTAAGTGCTTCAGACTGGTATTTTTAAGGCACTTTTCCTTTTGAAAGATCCTGGCAAGTAACCTTCAGAACACTGCCTTCAGACTTCCTTAAAATTCTCACTTTAGCTTGTTATTCATCCTGGAGTTAAAGGTTTCTCTTCAGACTTATTTTCAGTGCTGTTCTTGAAACAGAATGACAAAAAAATTCTAGGATGGCTTTTAATTTTCTAATATTACACTTCTAATCCATAGATTAGAAGTGTAATATTAGAAATATACACTGATATAGCACATAAGTGTTAACCAGTTTTTCGTGAGGTAGGATATTTTTTTCCCTTGCTCTTGTGGGGAGATAGAGAACTCTTCTGCTGTAAGCATGGAAGACCCTTGCAGCTGTCTTGCCACTTACACTGTGTAATCAGCTTCTACAAGACTTTTCTCTGTCTTCAATACTGTATGTTTCTTCAGTAGCCAAGAAGAAAATTAACAGCTCGTGGGTTGTTTTGTTTGTTTGTTTTTCCTAGCTGGTATGGAGACTGAATGCTAATTAACTTAACATTTCAGGAGTGTGTTGACAGCAGTATTGCTGTTTCCTCTCAATTGTTTTTAAATATATGGTTTGCCATGTTTATAGACACAAGGTACATAGCAAACTGGACTTTTAAAGTCCTTAGGGTTCTGCTTATTGATCAGGCTTCCTGAGAATTGTCATGGTAGTTATCATAGCAAACATCTTGGGAAAAGCAAGGCTTCTTTTATTTTCTTCCACTGATGAAAGTAGTCTCTCTAGGCAAAGAGATGCAACAGGCATCTCCCTGAGTTCATAGATGTGAAGGAGAGAAAGGAAAGTGTCAGTCCTGTTGCATTCTTTGTATAGTACTAGACCACATAGGAGCAGGATCTAACACAGGTGGTTATCTTCTAGAAAGTAGTAATTGTTTACAACACTGATTAGTACTAGTAGAACATGATATTTACCAGTGGATGTAAGCAGTTATTGTTGGATTTCTATATTTTCTGATTGGAGCTTCACTAATAATGTATGGTCAACACAGTACAGGGTGAAATTTATTAATATACAGTTCATTGTCATATGACATATGTGAAAACATGTCAGAACAGGTCCAGTAAATTCCTAGTACAGGGCATGAAGGGATCGGGTTAGCCCTTCTGTTTCCACAGTACAAAACATTTTACATGATTCTCTTTTTTTCTGAACATTTGGAGAACTCATCTTCTGGAAAGGCAATTGAGACATTAAGGTCTGTCTTCCTGCCTGGAATAAAAATTGTCTTTCAATCATACAGATGGCTTTACGTGCTTCTTGGAGTTTCAGGAATCCTAGAAGCTGGGATCACAACCAGTTGCTCCAAAGTAGAAGACTTTCCAAAGAATCCTGCCTCTCAGATGTTCCCAACTCACTTTAGATTACTTGTCGCTTCCCACAGGACTTGCACTGGCTTGTGCAGCAACCTTCATATCTCCTTGGGCATCTTCTCTTTAGGGCAGGCCAGAACAATGCTACTGTGTTCCCATCTCCCTCTCCTACAGTCCAAAAAGGATTTAAAAGTACAAAAGATGTGGGTCATCATTCTTTACAAGAAGAAAGCCCAGTAGAGACCCTCATCTGAGTGAATGTCACATTAGAATTGAAGGCCTATTACACATCTAAATTTAAGATGCAGTTTAATACTATCTTCTGACATCAAAGAATGGCTAACTTCAAGGGCTTGGACCTTAAACCCATACCATACTTAGTCTCATGTTAGCATTACTCTAGCATTACTCTATCTCCTAAGAAAGCCTATGGAAAAAATAGGCACTGCTGACATTAATTATATGCACATAGATAACAACTCGAAGTTCAAAGTCCAAAGATCTCTGCACTTAAAACTGGTATGAAGACAATGTAGACTGGATTTTAATAATTTAATTTTTTTTTGTATTGGAAAATATAATACAGTGCAATTCAATACCCACACTGTGGGTATCAAATGGTTTTTTTCAAAGATAAGTAACCTATTGTCCCTGTATGAGGTATTTTGTCTCCAGCTTAAGCACAGCTGTCTCGTTCTATGCAACACTGAAATCATTGTCCTGTATGCCTTAAAGGCTTACCTAAACGCTCTCACTCAAAAGCAGGTGTTTCAAGGGTTCATGGTCATGTTTTCCAAGTAGCAATACAAAGATTGCTGTCCTCCTTGGTCACATCATCACAAAGCAGAAAAACATCACGGCGTTATCTCCAGATCATACTATATTGTATAAAAGAAGTGGTTGTGGGAAGTTCTGTTAATTTCTATATCCTGCAGTTCATAACCTGCCCTTTTCAGGATTTTAAAGTGCTGTAACAACCTGCCCTTTTCAGGATTTTAAAGTGCTGTAACTACAGCCACTTCAGCTCAATCTGCTACCAGACAATGGTGACATTTTTGCCTCAGCATGTAGTCTTAAACTTGTCAGTTCCATTTGAATTGGCTTTATCAAGGAAGAAAGAGTTTCATTGCCCATAAGCTTTTTGAAGAAAACAAGTTCTAAACAGACTCAGTTTCTGAAAGCCTGAGCATCTGCAAAGATTGTGGTTATCTCAGAGTATTACCCTTTAGAGAGAAATTATGTATGAGATCTAAGACTGACAGGCTTCCTATATCTAATAGCTACTTGTATTGGGAAACATCTTTTTCTTGGAAGAGCACTGTTTCATTATTTGTTCTGAGTGATTTTCAGCATACATAGTAATGTCAGAGAGGGCTTTCTCTTGCCTGTTAATATTACATGATTGACTAAATATTCCCTTGCTCTTGTGAAATTCACAATACCTACACGTGATGTTTGGAAATTATGATGTTAGATGCATCACTGAGCTGTAGAAGTGAAGCTCTTCTCTTCCTTTCATTAGATCGTAGCATCTTTTATTGGATTACCATTCAGTAAATCTGAAGCTATCCTGACCTGGAGACTGGAATGGCAACTTCCCAGCTAGATGCTGTGGTATACCAATGTACTGTGTGTTTGTAGACAAAAGACAGTGCAGGTGCTGGAAATCTGCAACAATTGGCCCAGCAGCTGTATGATACTGTTCATTCTTTCCAACCATGAAAAACTGCTCTCAGGAGAGGTGTCTGAAGACACAGGCATCTACAGCACACAGGCAGCTGCAAGAATAGGGTATTGCTTGCTCTGAGACAAGCCAGAAGATATGTGCAAGGTACGAAAGAAAAGAACAGCAAGAGAAACTCCCTCTTTGCAGTGAGCAAATTTATTGTGCTTGTACTATAGAGTAAGGTAAAACTTCTTTGGTCATGGACATAGCTGACTTGCTTTTGGATGCTTCTGATAGTGTGAACATTTTTGCACTAGAAATCTGATTGTCCTTTAAAACTGTGCCTGTAACTCTTGTCACATGTGTTTGTGAGTTAAGCTGATGACAAGAGCTGTCTGAATAATGGAGGAAATAAAAAAAATCATGCAAAATATTAATTTGAAAATGAAAGTTTTCATTTCTTTAAAAAAGTTTTAGCTGATACAAGTTAGTTGTTATTATTAGCACCTCTATACAAACAGCTCTACTAGTAACAGCTATCTTTAAATTACAAATAATAATATTTTAATAAATGGAAACATTTCTAGTTTTTTCACATTTGAAAATCAGTCTGTCAGTACAATATGTGACTTAGATCTCTCTCTTACTCTTTCTTTCCCTTGTGTTCTTCACAGACAGATGGTACCACATGATTACTTGGTGTTCGTGTAATTTGCCTAGTGGGCATGTAGAAATATACTGCAAAGAAACAGTATATTGAAGTATTTCAGACCAAAGACAGCTGGAACTTTTACATGCCGTAGCAGCAAAGGCTACTCACACAGGGTGTATATTTCTTAAGGGCAGTGATAATGATTTTCTTGGGAAAATATTCTATCTTTCTTGTGAGGTGACAAGGCAGAGAGGTGCCTGAGGAGGAAATAGATGGCCATCAAAACCTTCCCACCTTTCGGGAATTATAATTGTGGTAGTCATTCATTACATACCTATAACGAAATGTTTGTCCACAACAATTCAATAGAATAAGGACACTCTTACAAATGTACATGGATCACAACTGCACATGTGAATTTGAGCTGGGCTGCCTACCTGGGCTTTTTAGATGTTCAGCATCTCTCAAGACAAGGCTCTTTATGTGATAAAGAACCATAACTTCTTGCTTTTAAAAGCAATTCTTACAGATTATAGCTATTTTATCATACTCAAAAATACTCCATTTTCCTAGAGAAGCAATGCTGTCATGTCAGAAATATAGCTGATGATTCTATATCATGACATCATGAATCTTTGCTGCAGTGTAGTGATTCAAAGAAACACAACTGATGTAACCTTGTGTATGTGTGTTTTAAACAGTTTGATAAGAGACAAACTTATACAATCCAGAGCTGCAGCTGAAATGTTCAGTTGCTGGAACTTTATTAGCCAACCTGTTTGCCTTTTTTTCTAGTTTTTTTCAGTGCTGCATGAAAACACAGAAAACTGAGGCTACCAGTTAGTTCTCTAACAGATACCTTGAATATGGTCAGGGTCTAGTGCCTGAATTGGATATGGTTTCATGTTGTCCTACATTCAGCTATATTGTAGATTATCTTGGGCATGGCATCACGTGAATACAGAGAAGAGGTTCTAACACCAAGTTAGGATATTTTGCTGTGTCATGTTGGTCTCCAGTACCAAGACCTCTACACTGTGGCTTGATGCGCTGCAGATGCATACAGTATCATTATGATACTATGACATTTAGAATAGTGCTAATTAACTGAGGGGAAGAGAACTACATATGCTTATTTCTTGTTTATGGCTCTCTATTTTAGAAGATGTGTAATTGACAATGAATTGCAGAAAGACCTTGAATCTGGGAAAGTTACATTACTTTTCTGTGCTCTCCTTCCATCATAAACAATTGTTATTCAGAGTCTCTATGCATGACCCTACTATCAGCCAGCTGTCTTGGCATCAGTGATAGACTCTTGGATTTTATTCAGACTTTACTTGGGTAGTCTTCTTTTATTTGGAATTTAGCATTTTCTTAGATTTTTCAGGCAGATGCACAGTGTGACTAGAGAGTATCAGTTCAGACACAGGATTACACAGTACAGGGACAAATTACCTGAAAATTTTCAGCTTCTAGCCAGTCAATGCCCATCAGAGATCATGGTGGAATCAGGATGTCCATGTAGCGGACTGTGTTTGAAATTAGTATCAACTTGAGGAAGGAGGGAGCATCATATCAATACTGCTTTATTTGTTTAAAGTTATTGAAGACTTGGTGGTAGGGCAGTTAAGATTTTTATTATTCTCATGGCCACGGTTCCACATACTATCCTTTATGTATCTCTGTCCAGGTCTTTTACTGATTGCCTTCTTCTTGTTCTAGGTTTTTATGGGCAGC
This sequence comes from Dasyornis broadbenti, assembly GCA_013397935.1. NCBI lineage: Eukaryota > Metazoa > Chordata > Aves > Passeriformes > Dasyornithidae > Dasyornis > Dasyornis broadbenti. Next base: position 30,250 of record VZRN01003449.1, on the reverse strand, counting down.
TTCAGACTTTCTGCCCTCCACATTTTGCTGACACTCAGAAGAACATACAAGACAGTGTTTCTTGCAATATGGTTCCTCCTGCTGAAGACTGCTTAGCTCCCACATCAGCAGGCCACGCAGGGCTTGGCATTTTCCATCGAAGCTTTTCAGGTCATTCAGGTATCAAAGGTAAATAACAGCTGGTGACTTCATGGATGATTGTGTACTGTTTGTGAACTTTGGCAGATGTGCTTGAGCTGTGCATTTGAGTGGGACGTATCATAACAGACTTGACTCTTCACAAAGAGGAGATGATTTCCAGACCTTTGTGGTGTGGTTGGTGTTAGGAGGCAGGCAGTCGCCATAGGTGACAGTAAAAATTGGCTTGTGTGCAGGCTGCACAATTGTGAAGGCTTCTCAAGGTTCTAGGCTGTGGGGTCCAGTCTCTGGCTTGTGTATTTGCTTTGAAATACAGTCCATTGAGCCCTCTGCAATATTAGTGCAGCCACTCCACTCCATTGCACATATTGTGGCAGGGACCTGAAATTATTCAAATCACTGATTTTGCTTTGTGCATATTTGATTTTTATCAGTCTTGCATTCCATTTATTCACATTTCCATGACAAAAACTGTCTGGCTGCACACTCATCTATGTGCACTTAACTTAGTCTATGCCTAGATGAAAAAGTTCTTAAGGAGCTTGCATGCTACTCTGGAAGGGTGAAAGTTATCTCTGTGCAAAGGATCAGTACAAGACAGTGAGCCTAATCTTAGGGCACAACTAATGCCCAGGTCTTTTACTGTCCTTCCACATAGGATGAATTCACTTAAAATTTCATGTGCTTTGAAGTCCCTTTTACATCTTGGTCCTTCAGAAGTGTGTTGCAAAGCCAGTGCACATGTAATTTTAAAGAGGCATCTCACAGTATGTAAAAATGTTATCCAAAAGATGGGAGTGTGTCTGCAAACTGTTATTCTTGTGCTTACTACTGCTGCTTGTAAAAGGTAGTAATTTCTGGGCCAGGGTCTATTTACAACAAATAGATTCTACAATATTTTACTGTCTTTTATCCTGTGTTCAATATGATGAAATTTGTTAAGCAAGCATGATGTTTATTTTTAAATTATCACAATTTTAACACCCATTAAATGAGGAGGTGTTAGTTGCAATGAAGTCTGCACTACTTCGGACTTGATTCTGACAGAACTGATAATTCCTCCCTTGGTAAACAGTAAGTTATGTAATTATTTTCACACATAGGTATGCTTATTTATTTTATTTGTGTATTTGATTTAAAACCATTTCCAGTTCTATGTATAAGTATTAGGACATACTTCATTATGTAGTTATCCTCCTTATTAACTACAGATTTTTTGTTTTGTTTTGGGTTTTTTTCCCAGTATATGACTTTCCAGCAGGATCTGTAGGTTTCTTTGGTGATTCAGCTAGCAGCATGCCAGAGGACAGCAGTTTCCTACAAATAAATGCAGTGGATCGTTGTTCCAGCCAGCTTTCTTCTGTGTACACCGAAGGCTAAAGTAATGTATGTCTAGTTAAAAGAACTTGATTCTGTTTTATCTTGCCCTTCTGATATTTTCCTACAAATTTTTTCACTCCGTGAAACTGCCATGTATGTATGGGGATATGACTAGATATACATACATAATGGAGAGGAAAAAGACAATTACCAAGCATTCTTCATTTAACCAAGCAGCCAACTGAGAAGGAGAATGTTTAGAGAAAGCAAGCTTTGCCAAAACCTTAGCAATTGTTTCTCTTCTTCTCATCAGTGGTACAGCAACTATACTTTTTAATTATTCTTTTTAATTTCTCAAAGGGAATTTAGAGACCAAATACAAAAACTAGTTGTCAGCTGTAATCCTTTCAAGCTGAATGCGTGCACTTACTGAAAGAACACAGCTTTAGAAAATTCCTTTTTCTAAAAAGGAAAAAAGTAAAACCGGAGCATACTACAAGCATTTCAAAGGCATATAGTTTTTGCACAACCTCTTTGCATATGTTAGTTCCAAAGTTTAACACACACCAGTATCCAAAAGGGAGAGGAATTAGGCATATATGTTGGCACTATGTATTGGAGGTGTTGGTGTGGCTTCTTTCTGGATCAAAGGTTATTGATACTGGATTTCTTACAGGACTCAGGTTAGGTGTCCTTTCCTTCCCCCTGTATTTTGAACTATACAATATGGCTATTTTCCCAATATTCATTCTGACCCAGTGCTTTAAGCTTGAATAAGAAGGATTAAATACATGAGGAGTTATATGAGCTTTGTCTCTATTTAGCACATCTGCCAGATAAGAATAAGTGTATTTTAACTTTCAGTTTATTTTTAATTTGATTGTAGAGCATTGTTGCTGTATGTGCTATAGTATTCTGCAGGAAGGTTCAAAATATTTTGTAGGAAATTCTTCCTTAAATTCCACACATTTTTTACAAAAGCTGTTTGTAATGATTCAATTAAATTTTGATTGTCCTAATCTTTTTCCATAACACATTTTCAGAAAGAAGAACTACTCTTAAGTGTACTGTTTCCTCTGGTTATGTAGAGAGATAAAACCAGACTGGTTTGGTGGTTTTGATTTTTCTTCCCAATGTCAGGCTCAAAGTCCTCTAATTTCATCCAGGATGCAAGCAAATGAGGTTATCCTTCAAGAAACGTACAAGGTTATAAATTAAAACCAGTATTTTGCAGTGGACATGTCATGACTGTGATCCTGTATACCTTGAGAACAACTCTTACATTATGTAAGACTGAGTTTTTACGTTTTAATTCCTGTTCACCCATTTTGTGGACTTCTTACTGTGTAGTGTGGATCTGAAAATTCTCATGACCTGATAGAGTAAGGACAGAAATTTGAAGTTCCTTCTTACAGGCTGGACCATAACTATGCTTCTGAAGTCACTCTTCTAAAGAGATAAACTTTAAAAAAATGTTTATACAAGGTTTTTTTTTTCTCCTGGCAAACCTTTCAGAGTTGTTGAGTCAAATTTGGCTCAAAATCATAATTTAATCTGCCATTATGCGGCATAGATGAATTTATGTCCAGATGTTTATCAACACTGGCAATCTTTTGAGGTTTGTATTCATGAAGTATATTCTTACATGCAGTCATGTGCTTAAATATTTAATGGAGAGATTTCATCCGCTACATAGAATATATGGATAAACTATGCACATAACTGGAGTACAATGAGAAGTAATGAAACTAAAATACAGCTAATTCTGTGCTAAGTTCTTCCCTCTTTTAATCTGCTTCTCACATCACAAGTGAATGTGTCCCCCTGCTCCAGCTTGCACTAAGAAGTTCAGGTGTTACCATATGTGATTTGCAATGGGATAAATGACACCAGGGATCCTCACAGCCATGCATGTGCAATCGAAAAGACAGTCCTTTTGCATTAACATGCATTGGGAGCATGCTTCGCTTTTTAGTAAGTCTTTGATTTTGTGCTATCTTAAAGCCTGTTCTGTAGTCACTGTACAGGCATAACTTGGTTCAGTAGGAATAATTAGTCACACTAAACACTTCAATTTCATATGTGTGGAATTGTGTTTTGTTCCACCAAAGTCAACAAGGTGGAACAACATGCATGTGCATTCACATGTACCTATGTACTTTCAGATATATAAATCCTTCAAAATTCTTTTAACCACAAGATTGTCCAGAATTTGTCCACTGCTGTTTACAAAACTGAAATATTGTTGCTATCTTCAGATCTGTACCACCTTAACTTTTAAACCTTTTGAAATACTTTTTTCTAGTATCTGAATGTAGAAGTTGTTCAGTAGAGATGGGGGATTATATATTTTGAAACATGCTGACCAAAGGGAAAGTGAGAGTTCAAAATTCAAAAAGGGCATTTTTAATTTGGGGGTTCATCAGTTACATTTGAAAAAGGAAAGTTTTGCAAGTCGTTAATTCATTCTTTCACATACATATAATATATATACATACAGCTTTCCATGAGCCTTAATCCTAAAAGAAAAGGCCTTAGAGTATAGTCAAATTAAGCACATGAATGTGGCCTTCCAGTCTGTAAAAAGGTATGCCTTTGTTTACTTCACATTCAGAGACAAAGAGGATTTTTCACAATTATTTCATTATTCTCTTTGGAGAAGGACTGACTTCAAGGCATCAATTTAATCACTGAGGGCAATTACATTAAAAAAGCTCATAGTATCTCATGTATTTTGGATATTTAAATAGTGAATCCTTTTTGTCACATGTTACAATGAAAAATGGTGCTTGAGAAAATACAGTTTTCTGGGTTATCTGCGTTACTGAGTTATTTGCAAATACTTATGCTCAGTGATTTTTGTGTTGTTATTCTACTTGCTGTATTGTTCACTTTCTAAAGGGATTCATATCTAAGAGATGAAATTATTTTAGACTATGGACATTTAACGATATTCAAAAGAAATTATTTACAATTATTCTTTTATGCCATTCAGCTGTTTCCAGACTCAGTGGTCTATTTATGTCTGCATTAGAAATGGTTCTACACTGGAGTTTAAAATACATTTTCAAAGTGCATGTGTACAAGTGGGAGTGTATGAGACTGCACGTGTGTATTTGGATTTCCCTTACTGTGTATGTATACACAGGAACATGTAGGCATTGTGGTTTACTGCTACCAGATGCTGATGTATTGCAGTGCTAAGGCCATCTGTCACACTGTATTTTGTTTTCAGCTTTCCTTGAAAAGGTGTGAATGGGTATAAAAATTACATTTTAACTGTTTATTGCCTGTTTTCCCTGTGTAATTTTATAGCAGATTTTTTTAAACAGCACTTTTTTCTAGTTTGTATGAAATTTTGTTCTTGGTTTGGGGCTGTATATGTATATATATATATATATATATATACACATATATATGTATATGTATATGTATATGTATATGTATATGTATATGTATATGTATATGTATATGTATATGTATATGTATATGTATATGTATATGTATACGTATATATGTATGTATTTCCTTGAAGCAGGTAAAGCAAAAGAAAAAGACCACAATTTGAGATTAGCTGAGTGAGTTTTTATTTAAGAAAAAGAAATTCTTTTGCTCTGTACAGAAAGCAGCAGCTGTACAGAAAGCAGCATCTTGTGTAACAATTTTTACACAAAGCACTTTGGTGAGGAGAGAAAGTGGGATTATGTTTTTTCCTAAATCTTAAAGAGTAATCTACATATTTATACATGCTTAAATATATACAAATGATCTTAATTTGCCATCCTGTATACCTGGCTGATATATCTTGCTCTAAAGAAATGTCTGTTGCATGTCATGAAAAAACAGAAAGTCAAAAGAATTAGTTACACCTTTTGCTCTACTAGTATGTATAATTTTGTGATTTGTTACAGTTATTTTCATACAATCATAAGTTATTTTTGTCCTGTTTCACAACATTCTGTTTTATGGAAAAAGTAAAAGTGAAAGATGTATGTGCATGGTACAAAATAAAACTGGAAAATTGTAACTCCATTACATTACTTGTAGAATATATTATTGTGAGATGCCTTTAAAGAGGACTGCTCCAGCACATGCTTCACCATAAAACTACCAGTATTTGTGTGGATTCATATAATTAGAAACAGAAATAGGAAAAACCCTCTCAGAAATGTCTCAAAAAACCCCACTCGGCTCAAAGTTTTAAAGTCTGGGTTTAATTATTATTATGGTGGGGCAAGAGGTTTGTAGAGATAAATTAATGCCTCAGTGTGTGTTTACACCCTGGGTGGAGACACAAATAAAAGAAGAAAATTGAATTACATTTTTGTGCTGTGATAATTTTTAATTTTTATGGGTTTCCTTGGTCATGTGATTTGACAGTACAACATATAAAGGCATTTTGCTCTTTTGTCTGGTTATTGTTTCTAACATAGTCAAGCAATTAAGCTATTTTAGAGCACTTAATGTAAGGAAAAGAGCAGTTTTTTAAATTTTGCTTTAGACAAAATGAAAACAAAAGAAACAGAAGTTTATGTATGCTTATGTCCAAAACACATCTGAAGAATCCAGCATGTTTAGGAGATAAGAAATTACCTCATACGACACCCACAAATCGGACTAGAAATAAAAGGAACAAAATACAAACTAGTAAAATTATTAAGTACAGAAAAATCCTGTTACAGGATTGTAAACAGAGCTTTGAAAATAATGGTTCCAGCTGATCTTACTATGAAATTATTAGCATGGTTGGCTCTGTGTCAACCATGAGAAAAAACTACTTTTCAACCATGAAAAAACTACTAAGCCTACAGTCACTGACACTTACATATGTGATCTTTGTAGAGTCTTACTAAAAATAGACTTTGCCCAGCGCAATCTTACTTACACCGTATCTTATTTTAAGTAGGAAACTTCCTCCATGGTTTAGCAAATATGTTAGTGAATTCTATAACCTACCATGAAGAACTGAGAGTTGCTGAATTCAAATGTTTCAAAATTCAATTTTTCTTTTCTAATGGAGAATTCTTAAAATGAGAAGTATATAGGAAATATACAAGTTCCGTATGCAGTGGAGAGTAACATTTCTCAAAATACCTCAAAGCCATGTGCTTTTTACTGTGTGCTTGAGCTGGACCAGTGTTTCATGATATCCTGCAAACTATCCTATAGCGAAATAGTCAAGGGTAGTAAAGAAATTATGTGACAGGTATATTCCTCCAAAGAACATAATTTCTGAGTGAAAGTTGTCTGAACTTTTTATTTGGTAAAGTGTTGGTGTTGGGGGTTTTCCTATTTCAGAACAAAATCCCATTTTGAAACATCAGAAGATCTCACAATATGAAAATTTGGGGGACAGGGGACAGGAAGAGAATGGTATTAGTTCATTGCTTGTATGTACCTATAGTTATGAGTTCTCCCATGCAACTATGCCAAAGCCACACTGTATTTGTGAATTTATACCAGCTCTGCCCTACTGGACAATACCTCCATACAGCTTTATGTACACCAATCTCCATCAATAAGAGGGGAAAAAAATAAACATAGTTCTTCCTTTCTGAATATGTATCTATTTGTATTTACTGCACCTAATTACACAATACCATATATTTGAAGATAACAGTGAGGTTGTCTGTATGAAAACAAAACTGACCATTTTCCTAGACCATGATCCTCAGGAAAATGCTTTGCATTCAAACTTGCTGTTTCCTACTTTGGATCACTTTGTAACTCCAAGTAACATCACACGTGTTTTGAATTCCCTGATTTTTAGACTGCGCCTATTACCCACTGTAAGGCTCCTTGAGAAGCAGTTTTAAAAAGTTTCTCCCATAATGGACTGTCTTAAAGTGGACGACTTGTGCATGACTATGTATACTCACTTACTGCAATAAAATACAAGCAACAGAATGGTAAAATTAATCTTACAGAATGAAAAATTTTAGCTCTTCTAAGGTTGCTATGTCTCCTTTCAAAATGTTAATTTATATTTTTCCTTTACCTTCCTTGAAACTATAATGTTCCCATTTAGAAGCGAAGCATGAAAAATCATTCTACCACATCTTCCCATGCCATTTATAGATTTGCAACCAAAGTAAATCTACCCAGCAAACAGCATCATTAATGATTCACAAATGAGATGGGTTAGTTCAGTGAACTGTAACAAAGAACACCTTTCAATGTGTCTAGTTAAAAGTTCCAACATGCCTTTGTTGTAAGTAAAATATGCAAACCTTATGCATGGTTGCAGCTAGGTACACAGGGTAAAGCATTATAAATACTTCTATGCAGACAGAAAAAAATAAAACTATTTCCTCAATATTATACTTTTTCCCCTTTTGATTAAAAATGTGTCAGTGGGCAAATTCCAAGCTTGGCTGCATGTATGTCATCTAGCTTCAGCTATTCCAGGAGTGGACACAGTGAGTTTAATTAAGCCTTTGAAAGGGTGTCCTGGCCTTCTTATTCCCTGAAAATTCTGGCTAAAATCTGTTGGAAATATAAAACCCAAATTTGCTTCTGCACCTGTGGCTGCCATATTTACAGTCCTAATAACTAGACTGGCAGCATCGTGATTTCACTTGTTAACCCTTTATCACTTTGTATAGCACACAGTTGTAATTAAGCTCTACTTATCTTTGCCTGGAGGAAGAGGAAGGACACTATGCTTTAATGAAAGTTAAATTAGTAGTACCTGAGGGAAGTTCTTAGAGAAAAAGTTAAAGCAGTAATACTGGGCCAGTTTATCCATTGAAGAAGTGGGAATAGTGTTACATGGCACCCTTATTGCACTAAACCTTTATTCATTATCAATTTGACTTTTATGCAATGAGTAGTTAAGACAGTTCTTAAAAGAAATTGGAAGTTTTTACCCTGGAAGTTTAAAATCAGTGAAGGCTGCATTCCTATCATACTTTTTTTTCCCCCCAACCCTTCAGTAGAAGCCAAAGAATGCTTGTTAAAATTTTCTAGTTCTGATGTCAATTTTCTCATTTGTGAATTTGTTAAGACACTTCACAAAAGCATTAAATACAGTAGCAGTTTTGTCATCTACATATGTACAGAAGAAAAACTATATTAAAATGATTAAACTAATTTTAGGGAACCTGCCAAAATGGAATCTGCACAAAGCAGAATTGTGCAGATTTACTCAATCAGAATTTCTCAAACCAAAGCTTAACAGACATTTATAATAGGGTGACTAAAACCCAGCTAATGGAAATGTTGCTTAAAGGCTGAACGGAAAGAATGGCACTCATGTCCACTGTGGTGCTCTTGTTGCTACACTGTTTTTACTGCTTGCAGTTGTATGTTTCAGGTATTCAAGGGGCCGTTTCGCAGTTAAGTGCAGAGTTGGTACTGGTAGTTGGGCTTTTTATCTTGGTGGGCCTTTTTCATAGAAACTACATGCTATACACGCTGCTGAGCAAACCTATTTTGAGTAAACGTGGGGGAAGTTTGTATTTAGGTAAATGAACTTATGTAATAGTAGCTTCATTGCATTTACTTTAAACATTCTTCTTTGATCCCTCACCCCAACATGACAGTCAATGAGGCTATTCTTAATGTCTCAAAGGACTAAAATAATTGATCATGCCAATCCCATTGTCCTTCATTTTACTTTCACATCACTGTGTGACCTCTAACAGGATCTTTTCCCATACAGGAACAAGCAGAAGCCAGAATGCTTGTGTGATCAGTTTTTCATGCCTTACTGATGAAGTTGTTACTTTAACTATATGAATTATGGCCTTACACAAGTCGTCACACACCACGAAGGCTGTTAGCAGAGAAACAAGGACCTTAAGGGAAATGATAGCTAAAAGGGATCTTCATGGTCCTTTACACCAAGGGATCACCAATGCTAGGCCTGCTAGTCATGCAAACTGGAGCATGGCACTCTGATGGCAAAATATTCACTGAAGCACCTGGAGACCAATGTGGCCCACAGCTGACCAAAGCCTGCACCTCTCCCAAATATGCTTTCTGCAAAGTTTTAGTGTCTCTCTGCTGCTTGAGAATCCCCCCCACCACAGGAAGGATCCTCAGAAGCTGGCCAGCTGCATTTTACACTTGGGCTTGGGAGGATCATGGTTACTGTGCAACACCAAAGGCACTGGATGTAATTATGGCTGCCTGTACTAGAGAAGAACTGGAGCAGAAACTTAGTATTGGGGGGGTTTCCCAATTAATGCAACATGTTGCATTAAATTGATCCCCATTAATACAGTCTAGTATTTCCTATTATTACTGCTGTATCTTTGTGTTTAGTGGCTCTAGCATATCTTTTTATGCTAAAATCAGTACTAAGAAAGGAGAGGGGGAAAGTACCTTTTCTGTTGTTCTCTTTTCTATGGTTTCTTTTTTGTTGTTCAGAAAGTCTTTTTGACAAACCACACTAAACATGTAAGTAGTTTTGGGGCTGCACAAATGTGAACTAGGGTAAATCTACCCCTTTCTGTTTGCAGAAAAAGGTAAGTAGGATAACTAATATTGTCCTAAGTTGTATGTCTCGCTTGAGAATCATACACAAGCCCAAATTTGAATTGAAATTTGGGTTCTAAAGCAAAAAGGACTCAGAGATAAGTTCAGGAAACACATCACTGAAGGAAATGTCGTATGTGAAGGAATAAATAAAAACTATATGACATAGTACAATATATCTCTATATATGTACAGAGACAAGAGAAAGTACATACAGGAGCTGATAAAAGCTTTTTCTTTCAAAGTTTTCAAGATTGTTTCCTAAAGCAAGAGGAGAATGCATCATTAAACTAAATTTGGCATTGTAGTTCCCAGTAGCATTTATAAGACTATCAATTACATATTTTCAGTGTAGGTAAAGCCGTTATAAATATTATCAGAAACAGAAGTCACTACTAACTGGAAGACATAGGTTGCATATAACCTGGAAAACCTCACAATGGTGGTGCCTTGCCTTCTAATTTTGTCTTACCTTTATTTTATGCCCATTGCATTTTCAAGCCTTATTCCAATTCCATGTAAACCCTTGAGCAGATTCTCAATGGCACTTTACAGATATGTACCTGTATCTCCTATATGTTAGTAAGGCAAGTTGCCATGTTCACAAGTGTTACCATTTTGACATGGCAGAGTTGTACATTCACTCTTCCCTGACATAACGAACTGTATAAACTATACCACAATGGAGAATTTTGCATTCACTGGTTCCTGTTCTTTTATTCCTCATTTTTTTTTGTCTCACATTTTGAGAGAGAGAACTGATACCAGGTATGCAATCTTCCTTGGTATTCCTGTGAGATTTGCTGAATTTATACTCTGAAAATTATTTGTCAAGTGTGTGTGCCTACATAGGAAGTATAGAAAATCTCACTCAAAAGTCAGGAAAAACCTCTGTGATCCTCTCATCCAGTTTTTTGGTTTTTTTTTTTTGTTGTTGTTTGTTTGTTTGTTTTGGGTTTTTGTTTGTTTGTTTGTTTGTTTGTTTTGAAGCAGGAGGTAATAGAAAAGTCTATAAAAGAGTGACATAGAAATGTAACTTTAATTCAGGCCCCATTTGAACTGAAGTGAACAAGGAGTGATTCTCATATGTAGTCTACAGTGTGAAAGCCTGTAATGAACATGAATACCAAATCAAGCCTAGAAAGTGCCACACTGAAAGCTCATCTAAATTTCATATACTTGGGGTTTGGTGGAGAGGAGAGAAAAAGTGAGAATCTACTTTTTTTTCCTCTCAAAGCTGCTACTTGCTAAGCTATGTGTGGGTCTGGAAAATGTTGGAAATAATCCTATCGCCTTACCTCATCCCATGGGCATTTAACAAAAGCAGCATTCTTTAATGCTGTTTCAACTAATTATCAGAAGTGAGTGAGAGAAAAAGGGGACAAAGAGCACCTGACATGATGGCATGTTAATAATTCACTGAGACGTCTAGGATAACATATGCTTTCAGTACAACAACATTTCATGAGCTCCAGAAGCAGGCTTACTCTTCTCAGCAAAGGAGATGGAGCAATTGATGAAAAATAGCAGCTAATAAGTGTGTTGCCTGTTTGATCATCATTTAACCTGCATAAGTGTGTAAACAACAAGTGTGCTTGTTGCTGCAGGGCTATATTTTACAAGCAAGGATTGGGAGGTTCTTTGCTTCTCTGCATCTTCTTACAGCCTCCAGTTAATTAATCCTGGAAGATGTACATGGGAATTTCAAACATGTGTCTTTGCACAGTAACAAAATCTAATGGAGGTGCAAGGGCACTCCAGAAACAACAGGGTGAAAAGGGTTGCCTGACCACGATTCTCCAAGGGGTCACATTGTTAACAAATTCTTTGAATAACATAATTGTGATAGCCCCCCCAACTATATGCATGCCATATCTTGGAAAAAAATTGAAAAGCAGAATCAAGTCATGCCCTAGACCAGATTCAGAGCAAAGATAACACCCCACCAGCCCTGTCCTCCGACCTCTACTTTGTGAGTGTGCATTTTCTAAATGCGGATATATTGGAAAGGTGCATTGCCCAGATTATCTCCTGGACTTGCTGTCATTCTAGAAGGTCATCACCATCAAACATCTCTGAAAGTGACAAAGCCATTTGCAATGAGTTACTCATGGTACTACAAGGTTAGCAGCTGAGGAAATCTCAGGAATGTTGGTTAGCATAACTTCTCTTCAAGAAAGGTAAATAAGTTCTCTTATGGAATAACATGTTGAGACAGTAAGACCTGCTATATTAAATGCAGGAGCTGAGTGAAACAACCATGAGGCATTATCCCTTTTACCTCCCTCTGTCTGCAGCAAGAGGAGAGTGCTGATAAAAATAACAGCAGGTTTTGCCTAGGCTCTACATGTTTCTGCAGGCTCACACCTGCATGTTTCCTTGGATTCGTGGGTGTCTAGAATACTCTTGAGAATGTTGGGAGAGGTCTCCTCATGCCTTTTTGAACTCAAGGGACTTTTTGTTGTGTAAAACAACTTACAACCATCCACAACAAAGAACAAAAACTGGTACTGGCCACTGAGTCACTTCAATACGAAAAAGCAAAAAGTGAAGTTAACAAGATCTATGTTTCAATCATCAAGCAAGATCAGTGTTTCATCTGTTTCAGCAGATCAGCTGCAAGCATGTTTTTGTTCTACTATTTGTTCTGCTATTTATTCTACTATTACATAAAACCATGAAAAATTACATGCATAAACAAAATCAACAAAACAGAGGATAAGGTTTTCATTTGTTTCAGAGCAACAACCCTGATAGCACATGTGGCAGTTGCACAAGGCAAGTAAAAATATATGAATTCTTAAAAAAATCCAACCTTAAGCCAACCCAAATAACCTTGCTGAGTAATCGAATTCTAAGAAACTGTGCCATCACTCCTGTAACTGTTGATGTGCCTCATTCAGTTGATATGTGATATTTCTAAATCTGTTGACCCTGTCAGTCCTCAGTCCTACTGCTTGACAATGTTAATTTTGTTTCACTTCCTTTCTTTATGTTTGATAATTCTGATTTTGAGTTAAGGTACTCTGATTTTGAAGTGCTGTCACTCTGTTTCCATGGAATTAATTTTATACTTACAGTGGGAAGACACAGAATGCTTGTGCTTAGCAGAAATGTGCTGTGTGCTTTATTGATGTTTGAAAGATTGCACTGATAAAAAGATTCGGGAAATTAATATGGTGCCTGCTTGTACTGATAGACTGAAAAATCAGTCTTCAGAATAAGGGAAAGTACACTCAAACTTTAGGAGGTATCATAAGATGAGCTCACAGGATTTTATCCTTTCTGTAGGAAGCTGGTAGTGATCAGATATGTGCTTGTGTAATGATGGCAGTTACAATCCCACAGCAGTTTCTCTGAAGTTCCTGGAATCAGCTTGACATAAATCAGTATTGGCAGAGTCAGAATCGGGCATTCAGCCTTAGAAGGTGACTGTGCTGGGAAGTGTGTGCAGATCCATTCCTTTGGAGCCCTGACTCTAGAGGACTCAAGAAAACATCCTACTGTAAAAATATTTAGATGAATTTTGGTTTTTAAGATAGCTGATAGCAGTTGTATTTTGCTCTGAGGATCCTCTCTATGATGTTCTGGGTAACAAGATAGGATATAAAGAAACGACAAACTGTTTGCAAGCAGATGCATAGAGATTTGTCATCAATATCATATTCTTTACTTTTCAAATGCAAATCTGCCACAGATGTGGCAGCATAAGGTGACCTAAAAGTGAATGAAGTAAGATATTTATTGCTTACCAGTCTTAAAAAGTGAAATGAAGTGTGGATAATATTGTCTCATTTCCACAGTCAAACTACAGTGAAGTCTGGACTGATATGATTATGTGTCCTTAAATTCAGCTGAGACCATATAGCAAAACTGTTAAAAATTTCTTCTCACAGGCAAAGACATTTCTTGCTGGTCTTTTTTTGTGTGTTTGGTTTGTTGGGTGTTTTAATTATATCCTTAGATGGAAATCCCTTAATTTATATTTCTTTTCACATGTTACACCAATGGAAAACAGCCTCTGAAGTAAGTACCAGAAGAAAGCTTCATGACTCATACACTTCATGGTTAACCATTAATCCCATGTTTGTGATTACTGAATGATAATAATGCCATGTCTGAGCAATTCTCTTGGTAATGCTAAGAGAAACTATTTGCACTGCACATTTTTCATCTTTGTCTATCATCCATTAACTGTAAACTGAAGTATTTCAAAATGCAAAAGTCAAATCTGATGAGTTCAATTGTGCCAAAATCTCTGTAAGAGTGATTTACAAAGAGCCATAGATACTGATGAATATTTCAGTCCTGCATCTTGAGCAGTATTTATGGATTTTTCTAAGAGCTCTTTATATTTATTTCCATATTCTTGTACCGTTTGTACTGTAAAGCAATGCAAACTGGCTGAATGTGTTTGTAGGATTACTGCAATTGGAAGAGAACACAAATATAAAAATCTCCAGGATGACGACTAATAAGTAAACTGTATTTTTTATCTTGAATTTTCTGTCTGTTTTGAGTTAGAATCCACTGTAGTAAATCTGGGTCCAGATTTCATAGTTTCTCACTATGCATTCTGACCCCACTCTAAAACTTCCAAGAAATGATGGATTTTTATTTTATCCTATAATCTCAAAACAATAAAGCCTATTATTTTTCTTCTCTGTAGTACTTTTTGAAGTTATAACTACTTATGATCATATTTTTGCAAATTTTGACCAAGAATACTTAATAAATTTTTCTCAACCATGAAGGATGTCATTAAAACTGTAATGAAAAAGAGTTAATTTTTGTCTGGCAAATTCCTCACAGAAACTTCTGAGGTACTTTGTTACCATTGGTCTGTAAATGTAACTAAGCCTCGAAACTAAATCCTGCCCTAAACTTGGTCTAGTTTAACTGCAATTGCTTTTCATTAATGGTAGTTGCTCTCTACTCAGTTTCCTATACTATCTACAATGTTTTAATGTTTAGTTATTTAAACCAATTGAGTGTAATTGTATCAGTTCTCTATTTTGGGTAACTGATTCCTCCTGGTTTTGATTTGCTGCAAAAGCCAATCTTAATTCCTTCCAATATTTACAATTTCCAGTAGAAGAACAAGACTGCTGAAATCACAAACAATTTGTGTAAAAATGGATGTTCAGATTAAAGTTTTATATTTTGCTCTTTCACTCTTCTTTCAAACCTTTTAATAGCTGCTCTTTGCAACTTGTTCTTATTATACCAGACTGCTCAGTTTCCTTGTGGGAAGGGGACAACATTTTTATTTGAGAAAGAAGAAAAAGAGATTTAAAAAGCAACAAACTTCCCCATTTTTTTACGACACATCACAAATAAAAAGTAACATGAGAGATGATTAATCCTAAGATTTAAAATCCCTAAATAATTTAGTACTGGAATACATCTAACTATTAAATAAAATTTTCTCCAGTCTTTGATATGCAGAATCTTTTACCTGATGCCAGAAGATTATAGCACATCAATGGTTAATCAAGAAGCCCATTACTGATCCACATACTGCCATTTTTTGGTGGTTGTTGACTTTACATAAAGAAAAACACAAGAAAGCAATAAAACTTCATCTTTTATGTAAGACATATTTATTGATAGTTTTTTCAACACATTTTTCTGGTATGATTTTATGCCTTGCAACACCCTGTGGTTTGATCTATGGTGAGGATGCCAAAATGCAGCAGGGCATATCACAGTTTAGTGTGTGAAGCACTTCTGAGAGAATACAAGTTGCCTGAAAACTCTGTAGTGCTTCTACCATTTTGTTTCAAGTGGAAAATGTCTAGTTTTCCTTTGAAAAGTAAAACAAACCACCAATTCATATGGTGCAAAAGAAGGCAAGGTAGACCCAGTGCAATCAGGAACAGATGTCAAAGTGGGGACTTTTCTAGTTGGCTAAGTTAAAAGCAAGCAGTAGTGGCAGAAAACACAGATACAGACTTCTGGATGGAGATGCAAATAATGTGACTAGCACACTGATAAAAATGCCAAGACCTGGGGCAGGGTGTGTGAATTTCAGCTCAGCATGCTATGACGCTCCTCCCCCTTCCATGAAATAAAACTGTGTGACAGTTTTCAGACAAGGAGGCAGTATCCTCCCACTGAACAGCTTTATAAGCTTGACTCCTAGTTGTAACCCAGCTAAAAAATATTCATATTTAATCTCATTGTCCAGAAGTTCAAGTTTATCATACTTTTTTCCCCATTGATTCAATTGTATAAATTTTAATTTTTTCATAACTTTTGTTATCTCTTCCCTTTGTTTACTGAATGGAACATTTCCAGGGGGCACATTTGTATATTGGAGACCAGTGAATCATATTTCCAGAGTGCTGAAGATATTACTGAGAGATTTGGCTATGAAGTTGTAAAATCTTGTTTAGCAAGTTTTTAATGGACAAGCTTGTGCTATACACCACAACAGGGATTTGTGGAAAGACGTTAAACATAAAAGAAACAAACAAATATTTCAAGTAATAGTAAATGCTCAATGTAAAAAGCCACAAATAAACAAAACAAAACAAACAACAACAACAACACACAAAAAACCCAAAAGCAACAACCCCCTCCCCAAAACCAAAAAGCCCAACAATAAACGAAAATCACAAAACCCAAACCACCTGTGATCCTTTTGTACAAGATTTTAAATATCCAGAGCAGACCAGTGCAATATTTCCAGTCACAAAGAAGAAAAAATAGAAAGTTAAAGTCTGGGGAAGCTGAAAGTGAAGATCAAGATCAAGATTAGGGAAGTGAAAGCATTTGACAAGAAGAAGAACAGGAAAATCACTCAATTCTAATAAGTGTAGTGCCAGGAAAAATTTTAAGTAATGGAAGTGGCTGAGATGAAGTGCAGGCTAGACTTTTGACCTAGAACACCTTCAACCCAGCAATAACAGAGTATCCAACAGTAAAAATCTCTCACCATAGATATTTGGATTTGAAGAAAACATTTGAGAGCCTTTATCAAATTTCTGAATCATAACCCTGGAATGACTTGGAATATTACTACCTGCTGTGAAGAGCAATTAAAACTGTCAAGACTTTACATACAAGTACAGCGAGTACTTTTAAAGGAAATACGATGAGCTGCAGTGTGGTGTTTGGTACCAAACTTCCAGTCTCTCACGTCTCACTTTTGACATTGGACTGGTAATGAAAAACTTACTGAGACAGTGTTCAGCGTAGTAAAAAGCAACAAATTAGCAAAGACATTTTGAGTTTCCTGATTAATAGTGTTTAAAAATGCAGACTCCAACAGCTATTAAACAGGTAACAAAGGACTCTGAAGTGCTGCAAACAGCAGAACTAATAATGGTTTATTTAAAAAAAAAAAACGGTAAATCCAGTGGAAACTCCAGGAGATTCTAATTGAAGTGCTACTTAAAAGCAAAGAAACACAATTGCCATACCTCCTCAGTAAACTAGCATTCAAAGAAGTCATTTGGGAGGAAAAACCAGCACAAGTTGGAAATGAACCAACTGCAACGATTAACTTAAATCATAACTTAATAAATAAACTATTAATCTTCAAGTGCATTACTGCCTAAAACCTAACTCAAGAAACATGTCTAAATGCTTTTGAAAGAGCCTCAGAAAATTACTTTTAAACACATTTTGAAAGTTTTTGATTTGTCAGAGTTCAACACCTTATTTTAAAAGTTACCTGGAAAAGATGGTAAGAATATATAATTCAGGTGAAAATATGCTGCTGCATGTTTGCCAGGTTATTAATAGTCAGCTGAAGGAATTCCAGTACTGTATAGCATTTAATGAGGGCAACTATATGGCACTTCAAGTAAAGGACATGTAGAAAATAGATGGCAAAATCCATAGCTGGAGCACTAAAAATCTTCTCAACCTTCCTCTTCCTTTAAAACCTAAGAAACTTTCAAGCCAAAGTTACAGATTTTTAATGGGTAAAATGAACAGATTTCACAAGTATTTCAGAGGATGCTACAATTTTTTCCACAAATAACAGAGGAGAAAACAAAGCCAAAACTAAACAAAACAAACCCAAGTGGGTTTTCTTGTAAGAGTCAGTAAAATTGTGAATGAGAAGTAGGATGACTGTTCACTGTTTTGTGCTATCATACTTTGTGATGCTATTGCTTGCATCTGGTTTTATAAATTTCAAAAAGTTTGGCTTTAGTATATGTCTTTCCCACATATAATCAATCAATTTATGGAATAATAGTTTATAGAATTAATTATTTTAAAAAGGTAAACTTACTCTTTTGTTTAATCTGTTTTTCACATTTGTCCAAAGAAACCCCCTCAAATTTGTTTTTATATATTTGCATAGAATTCCAGCAATTAATTTAGAGACTGTTTTAAAGCTGTTTCCTTGCAATTATGCTATTTCCTCTAGGTTAACAACAAAATTTTTAAAAATGCACACACCCCTCCAAGAAGAACCCAAACTAATAGAAAAAAAAACAGCAAACCCCCCCACTTCTATGAAAAGTAAGGCTGAATAATTTAAAGCCACTTTTTAATGGCACTCAAGGACAACAGTCAAAATCAATGTAAAATTTGCTGTCTAAATGAGGCTTCAACTAAGGGAACTATAACATCTTTATGAAATGGAAAAAATAAGGAAAAGCATCTAAAGAATAGCATTATTCCTTCTGCAGAGCAGTTTCAGTTGTTGTTTTGCTCTTCTGCAAGGCATGGGAAGGTATGGTGTAACACTTGCTTAATCAGGGGGAGTCATAGAATCGTAGCAAGTATTCACTGTTACTATCATAATTTTCTTTCCACTTCCCTTCTCCAGCATAGAAATGTTTTTACTCTGGGGAGTGCACAGGAAATTACATACCAGTACACACATTTATGAGAGGACATAAATGTTACTCAACTTGTAAGAAGTTTTCCAAATAGATTGAAGAATACTGAATCAATTTGAATCAATTGAAGATACTGAATCAATTACATCTGTTCCAAAGATGGCAAAGGATGTTAAAGTGTATTCGCATACTGCAAATTGTCAACTTCAGTATTATTACACTCCATATTTAATGGCGTCTGCAACATATTCCATTGTTACATTGTTACTGATAGCAAACCAGTGTGCTTCTTTTGACTCTTTTACAGTTTCATAAATGAAAGACTAGTAAAGACAAACTGCTGTCTGTCAGGAAATAAAAAGCCCAACAGCAACAAAAAAGCAAATACACACTCCTACCCCCACAGCCAAAACCCAGATTACCTAGGTGTTTGTAAATTAGGAATGTTTTGTCAATATCTATATTTATGCTAATTATATGTTGCCTTGTCTTGATATGTTGCCTCCCTCCTTGAACAGTGTTATGATCTGATGATTAGAGAAATGCCTCTGCCCAAATTAAGGTGCAAACAAGACCACATGCCAAAGTCAATGGTACAGAATTTATTTAACAGTAAATGTTAGGTGGAGAGAGAAAGAAATAGAAAAGAGAGAGAACGGTGGGAAGGGGAAGGAAAAAAAGAGACAGATTAAGCAGAAGGATAAACACCACCCCTGTGGATCCAATCGTGTCCTGTTGGTCCTCTTCTTCTGAACTTCTCGCTAGTGGGGGTGTCCCATGACATGCAGAGCTCAATGGGTTCATACATTTTCAGGTATATGTGGGAACACCCAAGAATATCTTGGGTATATATTTGGGCTTCAGTGGTTGCAACTTTTTTATACACTTTGCCATAGTGGCCAAAATCCTTTGGTGATCTTAACAGTGTTCAAAATAACTATGAGAGGCAGATAGAAATTACATTTTGTTTTTCCAAGTTATTTGTGTCAAAGGTTGTTCCAAATAGTAATATGAAGTTCTCTCTTTGCTAAAAGAAATTTCTTTCTAATAGTTGCCATTCTTCACTAAATTGAATATAAAAAGAGGTGAGAAGGGAATAGTTCATAAAAAATGATTGTCAAGAATATTGTGGAGCTAGGTTCAGAGAAAGAGTATCATCCATCATATTTCTGATTCTGAGAGATGTTTTTCCCCAGTATGTATGTGAAAGAAGTTAGTTTAAGCTTTCATAGGTCCAACAGAAGGAGTCAGACAGCATAGCCCAAGTTTGACAGACATATCTGTTAAATGATACAATACAGTTTTGGTTTCTCTGAAGACTGACACTATGGTAGACACAGTGAGCCTGATGCTGTAGCCTGGCATGCATGCATATCTGTTCCTTATCTGTAGAAGTTCTTAGCTTATGAGACAGGCAAAGATCTGAGATGAGTGCAGATGCACTAATAGGTCATGGCCTTCTGCCTATCCCAACTGCCACAACTGAAAGCCACAAAAAAAAGTAAATTGATGACTTTTCATAGGTGAGCTGAGCAAGGCCTGCTTACAAAAAATTAACTATCAGAGGCTTCAAATATCTGTTTGCCATCATTTTTCGTCAAGAGGCAAAATTGCTTGACAAGTACATAAGGAGTATTGACACCACTTGAGCATTTTCCTCAGTGTTGCCAAGTAACAATTCTGAGATTTGTGAGATAGAACCAGGTAAGACGCTGCTGGCAAAACACTTTTTCATGGGTATGGTTTTGGAGGAGTTCACTAGTCTTCTCTCAGTGTTACTGTTGAAAACACTTTAGCTTACAAAAATGTGGTTGTCTATCAACAGAATCAAAGAAGGCATCCACAAACTCTAAACAATTAAAGGCATTTAATGTACATTAAAATTCAGTGCAGGTAAAGATCAGAACAGGTGGGGAAAACTGGAAATTCTGAAGGTGTCCTTATACACATTAAAGGTAATTCATGACATGCTACTCAGTCCCAGACTGTATTTGCTGAACACTTTCTTGCTTATATCTCTCATGACACATATTTCATACTAAGACAAATGAAATTATAATCAGGAGTCTCCAATTTTTAATTTAAATTATCTTTCATTGTTCTTCCAACAAAGAGATTATCTATTAGAAAAGGTATTGAAATTGGTCTCAAAAAAGAAGTGTATCAGTGTTGACATTTAACTCACCGCTGTTTTGTACATCAGCTCCCCTACTCTTGGCCTAGCCTATTAAATAGATGCTTTTCAGAAACAAGCAGTTAATATTATTAATTGTACAGGTGTACAAATTCTTTATTGAGTTAGGAATGGTTAATTAGCTGGTCTAAATCAATACTGGTACATTAATCTCAGCCAAAGTATGTACATGTTCTGTCTGGTTACCTTCAGCCCATCATGACCATCTTGGTAAATCAGATATGTATTCTTGGTTAAACAGAGTATGTCAGAATATGTAATCTTTTTGAGATTTTGAAAAAGGATATAACACAACTTACAGAATATATAGCATATATGGAAACTGTGTTAAGAAATAATAATTTTGTTGATTTTTCTCATATTTTAAGCATTCCTTTACGCATGACTCTCTTATCTTACTATTTTAATGATTTCTCATATCAAGCTTCTTATCATAAAAGCATTTGAAGATTTCAGCAATATATGTAGTCAATAAAAATATAAAGACCCAGATAAGAACTTAAGAAACATATAGTGGCAAGCATTTACATGGTTCAATTGTCATGAATGTGTTACAAACAAGAGCACAGAAGTATAAAAAAGATAAGCATAAAATTTCTCTATCAGGCAATGGTGTAGCTGTGTAGATGTCTTTTTTAAGGAATTTTTCAGGGAGCAAAGGCAACAGTATGTTTTACTTTTATAACGTAACTATCTCTAAATGTTTGTGTCAGTCAAGTCTCCCCTGAGCATTTTTGAATGCCTTTGATCAGTTTTAGACAAATGTGACACAGGTACCAATGATAATGGCTCTTGCAGATGCACTTACAATATGGCAAAGAAGAGAAAATGAATCAGTGCTCTAGTGACTCACTGACAGGGTACAGCATGAATGCAGTTTGCCTTCAGAAACAAAAAATCTACAGAGAAGAATTCTCATCACAGGATAAATTTTAGTATGAGTGAATCTATTCCAGGATACAGAATAACGCAAGCATGAAACAGAAACCATAGGAAACAGTGATTTACTGCTTATGGAGCTGGATGTTTAAGAAGTGTGGAAGTTTTCCAGGTGGCTAATGTCTTGGGTGGAAGATACACTTAACAGAGGACATAGAGGTCCTCTGAAAAGAGACAAATCCATGTGTCACAGGTCTGGTATTTAGACTAATGGAAGTGAGGTGATGACTAAATACACCTACCATGGGAAGCAATAACAAAGTTTAAAGCAGACAGTAGGTTACTGCTGACTTTGAGGCATGACAGAGTAATGCCAGGACATTTATTACTGTCTGAACTGTGGTCTGTCAGAGTTATTTTTCTACCTAACATTCTGATACATGTGCTTTAATTACACTACTTGACCATTTCAGCCTTTTAGAAATAATTTTCTGTGCAACAGACTCCTGGGGTAGGAAATTGCCATTATTTGCTAGCAGAAACAGTGAAAAAAGCACCTCTGATTAAGTCTGAGCAGCTGAAGTTGCTGGTTTTGCTGTTGCCACCCAGAACTTGGCTCTCACTGGCTCTGCTGTCAGGCTTGAAATAGGAAGTAGCTCCTAAAATTCCTGGCAAAGTGAGTTAAATTGTTTCCAGTTATGTCTAAAAGTCTCTGAAGCTGATGGAGAGCATACTTGATCTGATAATTTGGCATCAACAAGTCTGGTTCAGGAGCATATGTACTTCTTCTGTACTGCTTCGTGACACAAGCCTACGGATAACATCAGTCATACTGATGTTACACTACATTGTTTATCCTCAGCAGAACACATTTCACCCAATGCTGAAAAAGTATTTACTAGAAGTGTTTCATAAGACAAATATGTATCTGCTTTCTTCCTTGTTGTTGCCTTTGTGAGACATTATAATGCAGTCAAATCTGAAAAGTGATTTGTCAGCTTTCAAAACAGTCCAGAATTCAGAGCAAGACCGGATTTGTATCTATTGCAAGGTTTGCCACTTTATCCCATATTTGCTTTTAGAAATATTTGCAAGGGACAAAAACTGTTATGGCTTCTGCATTTGCTAATATTGTCATTTGAACTATTCACTGACAGAAAAATAGTAGTGCATAAAAAAACTCTTGAACTAAGTTGTCTGTCAAAACAAACACTGTGGTCTTAAATATTTAAAGTAAGTCTTCAGAAGGCATTCTATAGTTATAACAGACTGAGCAACAGAGCTGTAAGAGGTTACACGAACATTTCCAGATGCCAAGTCCTGAAGAAATCTATGAAATGTCATCATTCAGTTCACCTCAGTAGACGAAGAAAATTCAGACCTTTGATGACCCCTGGTGAATAAACTAAGCACTGCATTTAAATTATAAGTCAAGATGTACTTGGAAGAATAGTGCAATGCCCACTATCATCAAAAACCAAAGAAAAGAAACACGAAAAGGATGCATTCTTTTATGGCACGCCAAAGAAAACAGCTCTTCTGCAGCTGGACTAGCACTAGACCTGAGAGAGGTACAAGATAGTTTAATATCTTAAACAGGTTTAATCTAATGAACTACATTCCTGCATCCATTAAACAAACAAAAAAAAAAAGGGTCAAGCTATCAGATGAAAATTATTTTACTGTACAAATGCTGTATTTCTTTTATGACTCAAAGAGGAATCTTTCAACAGTACAGCAATCACAAGGAGAATCCAGACACTTCCTGCACTGTCCAATATTGCTTAGGGCGCTGAGAAGGTTCCTACTGTTCCTTTCCACACCAGCTCTTTCTGCAAACACTCTGTGCCAAGCCTGTGTTAAATTCTTCCTTTTGGAGTCAAGTATTAATTAATGATGGCAAGCCCTTTATCAAACCAACTCAATGTCTCTACATTCCTCTGAAGAAAAGTTAAGGGAGATGTAGAGTTATAGAATAATTTACCTCTTTTTCTTTAAATATCCTGATTCCTACAGTGACTAAGATAACACACGATATAAACTTATCTTTAAAAGGACAGCATGATATAGGTTATTGCCTCACAACAGGCCATAGTAAACATTTGGAATTTTTTACACTATGTTTGAAATGTTAAAATAATTTTTTAATGTTATTTTAAAGAAAGAAGCTGAAATTTGTGAATTCATTGCATGCAACTGTTATTTCATCATGAGAATGCATACAAAGTAGAAAGTGTCTAACTGACATATCCATAAAAGTAGAAGTTATGTCTGTTTTATATCTAAGATGAATAATTTATTATAGGTAAGCAATATACGTAAAATACAGACCAGCTGCAGACATTTTTCCAGCATTCATGGTCTTTTGGCAGTGAAATCTAGCACATGTGGGAGACAAGAGAACTGCAAAATTAAAGCTGAAGTGTAGGACATTTTAACAGCACAATGAAAGGGGAAGCACTAAATCACTGGATTTTAGACATAACTAACCCTTTTATTTACCAGTTGTAAAATTTATCAATAACATTCAAACTATTAAAGAAACTGAAGAATTTCTTAGTGTGGCAACATTTTGGCAGGCAATTTTGAGTTTCACACATGGTTTAAATTCCCCATCTCTCTCTTCTCCATCATCTTAGATTTCAGCCTAACAAAGCCAGACAAATTTATTTCTCACCAGGAATTTCAGAAATGTTACAGAAGGCAAAGTATTTCTTGGAAAATCATGGGATTAATCAATTTTTTTAGGAAAGGAGGATCTGAGAAAGGTGAAGGATCACTGGTAGCTCCAACAGATGCTGCAAAAAGCATGGAAGATGCTGTTTTCTCCTACCCAGCAGCTCTTTTCAGGAGAAGGAGTGAAGGCAGAGATGGGAGAGTGACCATCCCTGAAATGGCAGGGCAAAAGCATATTCCTTTGTAATGCTGCTGAACCACAGAAGGGAGTTTCAGGGCAATGAGTATCCCACATTTCTTAAGGAAGTTAGGCTTGCCTTGCGCCTTTCTTCTAGGTGTTCACCAATTAAAGGAGGGCAGCTCTAGAGAACACAAGAAGCTTGTATTTCTTCAACACTTATTAAAATACAGCATTTTGGTTTCTATTCTAGACAAAAATGGGTTCAGATTCAGAAAACCACGGCATCAAAAATTTACAAGCCAGCTACAAACGCAAAAGAAATCTTTCTCCACTATCCTGCCAACTTTGATTAACCACCATATATCCTTCAGCTGTGAGGGACAACTCAAACCTGTAATACTGTATATGTATCTTGGGCTATCACTTGACGCTTTAGGTTATAGTTAACACTACGTATACAAGCGTTAAAGAAAACCCTGCCACTGTTCTGATGAAAAAAATCAATAACATAATATGAGTGATGAAGAAACCTCTTGTCATATTTAATGGTTGTTTTTTTAACCTGAATCAGTACATTATGTGACTGAAAGCACTAACATAATACCTAGCAGTGGTACTAAGATAATGAAATGGAAAAATAAGGGTCTCAGGACCTTTTCAGTCAAAGCACAAAATTTTATTATCATCTGGTCAGTAATTTAGGATACAGATACACCACGGAGAATATGCAATCTGCATAATTAATTTGCATTCTAGATATTGGGTCACCTGAGGATGCCAGTGAAATCAGTGAAAATACAGATCTTTATAGTTTTTCTCCACCAGTAGGAAAAAGGTAAAATATTTTCAGATACATACATAGGATAAAACAGAGGGATCTAACCAGTTCTCATTGTTGTCCTCACCGAAATATTTCACCACAGTTAAATTAGATAAGTGTTGCAGCCCAGTGCCGTGAAATAACGCCTTAAAGACTGGGTAATCCTCAACAATAAACACATAGTTTTTAGATTTGTATCCACACATAAAAATTTTCTTCATGCACCAAATACACTGTGGTCTGACTTTTATACACACTGTTTGTTATACATACCTGAAACAGTTCCAAGTTTCTCTGAGAAAAAATTTGATGCTTCTAGCAAGGGGGTTTAGTATTATCTGATTGCTCAATAAGGCAGCCATTACCCTGAATAGATGCTAGGCCTTCCTTACAGCTAGAAAGAGTTTTTCTATTGTAACTTGACAGTAGGTTTATTGAATTAAATCTAAGATACAAGCTATTTGTGTTACTTTGTATGACTTGTGTAGATCAGTTTTAGTTTTTCCTTTGTAGTCCAGTGCAAACAGAATAACGTTCTATGAAATTTTTTTATAGTGTGCTGTTCTTGGTGAAGAAAAGTCGAATGTAATATTTCAATCATGCAGATGATTCCTTTCTCTGAAACTTCTGAAAAATCAAAAGTGGGAAAAGCATTATTTTTGCAAATGGAGATCTTTTTATCTTACCAATTGCCACCCTTCAGGGCAGCATGAAGGATGTGTAAGAAGTTTTTGTGCCTGATCTCACAAGCTGAAAGGGACACTGTCAGACTAAAACCTGCATTTTAAAAATCTTTTATTAAAAAGTTCCATTAAAAAAAATCCCAAATTTTTATTTGGACCATTTCTGATGGCTCTTTTTTTTTTTTTTTTTTTTTTCAATTAGGAAAATAAAAGCAGATCATGCAGACTCATTTTTGGGTGCATTCCTTTTTACATGCTGTCTCATCTGGCAGTACAGTATTGTGGCATTGAGCTGAAATTCCCTGCAGGAATATGCTTATCTTCAATGCATTCTATTGTATAAACTGTTTTTCAAATATTTTAAAACATTAAATACAACTTATAATTAATCCCCAAATGTTAATGCATTCTTGTCACAAGTGTCATTGATTATCCTTTAATCCAACAAAGAGAAAAAGATTCCTTTTCACTATTGTGGTATATTTCATCTGAATTTATTACCCTAATCCCCCTCATTATTGATTTCAGTTTCCCCTGTTTGTTGTACAAAACTTGTACAGAGTATTTAAAAAGGATAAGAAAATGTTACTGAAAAAATAAAATAATTAGCCATTTGCTTCAGTAGCTGCTTTTAGTACCCAAAAGTACCTCATGAGTTCTCTTTCCCCTTCTTTATAAAGCTTGCTTTCTCTCATGCCTTTCTTAAAGTATCTGGAATTTTTTTACATACTACCTGAATGACAACAAGGTTCTCACAAAACAGACAAGCAATGCAACTAAACTAATTTTAAGATACCATGATAAGGTGATTTTTTTTTTTCCCTTATTGTCACTTGCAACATTCTTCTTGCAGCTCCAGGTAAAAATCAAAAGACGGTTGCAAATCATTCCAAACCAATGCAGTACATTTGCATGTGCCAAGTGATACAGTTTCCTATGACAAGGTTATTGCTTATGCAGAAGGGATCTTAATACTCACGTGCAACTTTCTTGGAGTACAGATAATAAATAGTCTTGTGGCTCTCTAGGACATTGTTTTTATTATTATTGTCTTGCAGTGAGAGATCATCAAGTATGTTTTTTCATGTGATGCATGCCACATTTTAAGTCAGTGTCTTTTATACATTATCTAAATGCTTTTCAGAAATCAGCTTTGAAATTTGATATGATATTTTTCTGAAGAAAGAACATCCCAGAGATGCAGAGCAATATTCCAGGTAGATGTTTATTTTTAAGGTTGGTTAAGGTCCTGAAGCAACCTCGTCTAGTGGAAGGTGTCCCTGCCCATGGCAGGGGGTTTGGGACTAGATGGTCTTTAAGGTCCCTTCCAACACTTAACATTCGATGATTCCATAATTCTATGACTTAGAAAAAGATCTGGGTTCAACATTAAGCCTGCATAAATCATTCAGTATGTATAATAATGCTTTAAAATGTCAGTTGCTAACATTCAGGTTTGTTTTCATGCCGTTTAAACTTGCAGATATGCGGTATACTCTAAGCCTAGTTTGAGAATTCAATACAGGATAGAGACTGCAGGATGACTCAGATACTATAGGATCACTGTTGTACATTGCATTTATCAGTATTAATCTGTATAGATTACACTGCAAAAGGATAAAAGAATGGGAGGATCTGAAGAGTGAAGGTACATTTGATGAGTGGGGCTAAACCTCTTATTTGAATCTCCCTTTAAAAATTTTTATCAA
Source organism: Dasyornis broadbenti (assembly GCA_013397935.1). Classification (NCBI taxonomy): domain Eukaryota; kingdom Metazoa; phylum Chordata; class Aves; order Passeriformes; family Dasyornithidae; genus Dasyornis; species Dasyornis broadbenti. The sequence continues at coordinate 2,365 of VZRN01003449.1, read as the reverse complement.
TGAAATGTAACATCCTAGATATTAGGAAAAAAGCAAACTGAACCAAGACAACAAATTTAGAGATATTTGTATCTTCTGAAGGCCAAAGGTGAGGTGGAAAAAGCCTCTCAAAGTCAAGAGTAGGGTAAAAAAGAGCAGTGACATACAAGTACAATTGTTTTGTTTCACCCTGCAGAGAATACAACTGGATCCCAAACCCCTTCACAATTTTTTCTTCGAGAAGAATGAAAATTTAATTCTTCATTCTTGTTTCTCTTTCTTCTATGCTCTCTTGAAAGAAAAGACAGTATTTCCCCAGCTTATTGCACCTTTTAATCTAGACGTTCTTACTATTGCTTTGTGTTTTACAAAGTAAATGTTTTAATAATTTTATTTAAATGGCTGGAGAAAGGGGGCAACAAGAACCTCATGCAGTTTAACAAAAGGGGATGCCAAATGCTGCGCCTGGGGAGGAATAACCCCATGAACCAACGGTGGATTGGCCAGAAAGGCACAGAAGGAACACAGGCCAGCAGTGAGTGCCCCAGTGCCCCACTGAGGTCACTGGGAGTGCTGCCAGCAGGACAAGGAGGGATCCCGCCCTCTCCTCTGCTGATGGGGCTACACCTGGAGTGCTGTGCCCAGCTTTTGGGCTCTCCAGCCCAAGAGAGACAAGGAGCTACTGGAGAGAGCCCAGGGAAGGGCCACAAACATGGTGAAGGAACTGGAGTGTCTCTCCTGTGAGAAAAGCTGAGAGAGCTGAGACAGTTCACCCTGGAGAAGGCACAGGGGCACCAGATTCACCATAAGGCCTGACAAATTGGGGCATTTAAGGCATCCAAAAGAAACCCAACACACCATGGAGTGGGGTCTTTCCCCCTCTGGGGTGTTTGTTGTCCAACAGCCGGGGGCCACAGGCTCCTGAACTCGCACACACAGCCCAGCATGCGGCCTTCAGCAAGATCCCGGCCCTGCACTGGCAGTGCTGCACAGCTCCCCTGAGGGCTCCCAGACACCTCCTCTTCCCTGACCGCCTCCTGCAGGTACCCTGTACCTTGAGTCCTGTTGGCTGAGGGGGAACAGTGGGGAAGGGGGGTTTCTCCTGAAAGGCCCCTCCTGCCTTCTGACAGGAGCAGAGCGAGAAGCACGCGTTGAAGGCAGCTGAGGGGCTGCTCCATCACTTTCCAGCCTGCAAGGAGACCCTTAGGGAGGCCCTTGTCTCCCTGTTCTGTCCTGCAAGAAAGCCCTTCAAGAGGCCCTTGTGTCCCTTCTCTGCCCCTCAAGGAGACCCTTCGGGAGGCCCCTCTCTGCCCACGCTCTGGGGCCTTCTCTGCTGCCTGGTTCCTGGTGCCAGAGAAGCTCCGGCACTAGGCCCCTCTCTCGGCAGCACATGGCGCTTGGTGCTGAGGAGGCCCTGCAGGAGAGCGGCTCTGCCACGACGGCCGGCCCGAGCCGGGGGCAGTGGGAGGCAGTGGCGGCCGGACTGTGCCCCATCTGCCTGGACGACGTGGATGATGCGGCCCATGTGGACACCTGCCTGCACACTTTCTGCTTCGGCTGCATCCGGCAGTGGGCTGCCGTGTGCGCCACGTGCCCGCTCTGCAGGCAGCGCTTCGGCTGCATCCTGCACACGGTCAGGGCAGACGATGACTACGAGGAGTACGTGGTCAGCACGGCCGGGCAGAGGGTGCACGGCACAGCCCCACACTGGCACTACCAGCTGCGCCCACGGCCCCACAGCGATCCCGCTGCCAGGAGGAGGGGGCTGGCGGTGGAGGGCCGAGGGAGAGCTCCAAGGACCTCTGACACCCCTGCCCCATAGGCTGCAGGGGAGCGCTCTACCAGCCCTGCTGGTGGACCTGCCATCCTCCTGGACATGCTGGGAGGGTGGCTCACGGCCTTCATGCACTTGGAATGAGCATCAGGGGATTTCCAGAGTGCGTGTCTCTCAAAACCACTTGTTACATTGCATGTGAACCCACTAACTTGGGGGAGATGTTATTTTATCTCTGTCTCTCTTTTTCATTATTACTATTACTATTAGTCGTAGTAGGTGGTTATTATAAAAATTATTTGTGTTCTTATCTCAACCCACAAGGTTTATCCTTTACTTTCCAATTCTCCTCCCCAGTTGGGAGTGAGTGGCAAGTGGCTACATGGAACTTGCTGGCTGGGGTTTTCCACTTTCTTGTGCTGGTGCTGGAAGATTATTGGCTTTGTGGACACTGAACAAAGATCCAGAAGCTTTTCAGAGCATGATTCTCTCAAAAACAAAGAAAGCCACTGCAGGCAATGTTTCTAGCAGTGTCTCATAAGTGTGGGAAAACAAAAGCCGAAAATGTCTGGAATGTGCTGAGAGCTCTTTTATATAAATGCTGCAACAGAG
>VZRN01003448.1:1041294-1063831 GCA_013397935.1 Dasyornis broadbenti | reverse complement strand
TTTTTTAATTTAAAGTCTTTGATTCCTGCAATAAAGAATGACCTTGATACATAATAAATACATTGGTTGTCGGGTATTTAAACATGAAGTTGCAGTGTGGGGTAGACTGATTTACAGAAAGGGATAAAATTGCTTTTGCTTAGATTCCGGAACTAAAATCACAAGTCTTGCACCTTCTGGTGGAAGGTGTCCCTGCCCATGGCAGAGAATTGGAAGTAGATGACTTTTAAGATTCCTTCCAACCCAAACCGTTCTATGGTTGTCCGATCTGAAAAATTTGGTTGGTGACACAGCAACATTCACTGAACGGCAACGTGACTGAACACGTTGTGTGAGGACACAAATAACTTCTACCCATAAAGCTACAGTTCAGAAATTAGTCATTAATTCCAGCTCATCCTCATCCCCAGATACCCACAGCACCTTAGCACAGCCTGGGGCACCTTCACTGATCTTCACAAAGAGGGAAAAGCATCCCTGCAACATCTTCGTGACAGAGTGCAAACTCCTGGGTCCCGTACAGGTAAAGTAGTTACTCTAAAGAACCTAACAAGGAGTAACATCCCTTAGCTATGAAAAAAATACAACAGAGTTCTCTTCTCAAAAACCACGCACAAGAAACGAAGAAAACCTCATTCTTCTATTTCTGCTTGGCTGGGCTCTCTATTTATAAATAGACCCCAGAGACATGGCAGTCTAATATACTGTGCCCTTAGTTTTGTCCCTCTTCCACAACAACAGCCCATAATATCATTCATTTCTAAACAACTGAAGTGATTTGCATTTGCCTTAAAACTGAGATGGGCTGAACATGTTTTTAAATCCCTTTTTGTCTCACTACACTGATACATAAAAACTGCAGAAGCACTGTCAGTGTATATTTTACAAATTTGCTGAAGACTATTATTTAACCATGTTAATTATAACAATAAATGATTTCTCATTAATGATAAAATCATATAGTACAGAAGCACACATATTTTATATACCTAGCAGATTTTATTAGACAGCTATATCGGGCTCTGTTTCTCATCGTCTTGCACAGGTTTATGCATCAAAGATTTCAGTTTGACGTTCGCTTTTTTCCTTTCCATTTTATAATATTATTGATGTATTATTTAACGATGGAAGATTTTGAACACATATGTTGATAAACAGGCACAGAGCTTTGTTTTCCATGGGAAAATTGCTTTTTATCTTCTCTTCATCGAATTGTCAAGACTGAATACTTAATCACAGCTGGATGTTGGGCCTCGTCTTTAATACCATAAAAACGAGAGTTTTGCAACTGATTTTTATTGGAACGGGACCGAGCGCGGTATTGGTAATGTGCAACTTATAAAGGCCATTTGCACACATATCAATTTTATTAACTCCCTTAGTATGGAATTTTCAGATTGTAATAGTTTGGCAGGCATTACTTTAGATTTATAGTGCTCCAAGATGACACTATTAAGCCACATTCACACCTCCGAAAATTGCTATAGCAACGGACTAGGACCAGTTCTTCCTCCACACTGGTGGGTGAGAATTATCTCAGCAACTGAGGCTCCTGCTGCCGCGTTTCGAGGGGCGTCGCTTTGGGAAAAGGTGCCTGTGAGAGATGTATCCACCAATGTAAACACACACAAACAAATATAGACGCAAACAGCACGAGCAGATGGTCACAAACTGGTAGACCAGAGATGGTATGGGAAGGCATGGAATGTGTGGGACTGTCTAAGCGAGCTGCTAGAGTGGATTTCTCTTTGGGAAGAGATGTCTTTGGAATAGGTGGAATAGGAACAGGCTGCCCAGAGGGGCAGTGATCTCACCATTCCTGCAAGTGTTCAAGAGACAGAAGCGGCACCTGGGGCACATGGTTTAGCGTGAACTTGGTGCTGGATTAATGACCGGACTCAGTGATTTTAGAGGCCTTTTCCAATCTCAGTGATTCTTATTCTATCCTTTGAATATTTCATCTTCTACAGACCTGAAGAAACAAGACAAAACCTGGCATGGTGGTTTGAGCACTCCTTAGAATATCAGTAACTCCTGTTAAAGAGAGAGGAGGTGACTGACCAGTCTGGCTCTCAGTGCTGCCTCCAAACATCCACACAAGCCGCATCCGACCTTGCCAGAGCCCTTGTGCCGTGGCAGTGGAAATACCCACCCTTCATCCCTGAGAGTGTGACACACGGAAGGGCTCAACAGACAGGGAAAAGTGAAGCCAAGCTTCACTTGAAGTCAAGGACACTGCTGGAAAGAAACCTCAGGCCTGAAACTCCCACGCACCATCATGGAAGAACAGGGATAATCCAGGGAGAGACACACCTGAGCCACCGATTTCTTTGGGAGAAATATGAGGATTCTCCCTTTGTCTGAAAGAACAGATCACTAAGGAAAATCAGGAAGAAAGGCAATCTCCTGTTGATACTTCCTGCACTTCAAGGTTTGCCTTTATCCTGCCCATGAAACTGCCTTAAAAAATCAAATATTAAGGGACTGCTGTTTTTAATAAGGATACTTTTAGCTATATCTTCATACTTTTAACTAATCTTTACATTTTTATTTGCCTGGGGAAAAAAATGCATCTCTGACACCAATGACCTGTCAGTTATTGTACTTCTAAGTGGTATTTCAGAATTACAGGTCCATTTCCTCTGTAACTGTAATACGTGGTAGAGCCTGAGTCACTTTTTTTTGGCAAAGGCGTCACTCCTGACTAACGTTGAATCATGCTGGCAATGTTATTTCATAATTTTCTAGCAGAAGAGCTACAAGCAACACTTTCTCCAAACTATGACCTAAGATTAATTTGTCTACAAAACAAAAATTCAACTCAACTTCTGAGTGTGAGATGTTCTCTAAAGAGTTACCTAATTCTGAGTTATTACCTTCTAAAGCATTTCTGAGCAATTGTGTTTTGATAAGGTTATAGAGATACAGGTAGTTAGCAGATAGTATTTTGAAATAAAGATATTTAAAAGCTAGAGGAGCGATCTTCTCAGTGGCTGAAGATGGAGTGCAACCATCACAAAAATCTCTTTGCTTTTTGTTCTTTGAGAGATGATAAAAACGGTTCCCTCTTCCATGACAGGTTGGAGGGCAAAATCTGATAGCTTCAAATGGGTGGCCTGTCTCTCCTGTTTTCTAACCACTGGGAAACAGATTCTCTCTCTTTCTGCAGTAATTTTAATTAGACAATAATCCAGCAGAGAACTCTTGTCCTCCAAGGCATCCTGAGACAAGTGCTGACAGGGGTATAAATCCCATTGTCTTAAATCAGCTGTGCTGGATCTGGCCCAAAGCTCCTATGATTCATTGTGCTTAAAGGTTTTAAATAAAATGTCAAACCATTGCCACGGCCGCTGCCATCAGCTCTGTCACCATCCTGGCTCCGGTGTATTCCCTGGCTTGTCACTGCGTCGTGAGCACAGGGTGATAGCAGCAGACACTTCTTGAAGGGGACTTGAAAAGCAAGAAGTGAAAAATTACTTCAAAGTTTGCAGGAGAAATAGTACTGTCCTTGCAAAATATCTGCTGCATCAAGCCTGAGATGCAGCTGTCTCATCAAACTTCACTGCATGTTTGCTTGTGTGCACACAGCCTGAGTTCTCCTCGAAGCACTCATTTGTTGATGCACAGCTCTGCTCCCGTGGATGAATTTTGAAAATGTGCTTTAGCTCACCAGGTATGGAGCTTATTCTTTCCTTCTCTCGCTAAACTGAGCATGCCCTTAAAGTGAATGCAGTTCTACAGGCACTTAAATATTCCTGCAGAACACAGTATGTATTGATAAAACAATATGATTTGTTTGCAGTTGTTGACAGATCACTAGTCAGGAAGAATTAAAAGAATTTTAAACCCCTTTATTAGCAAAAGCAGGAAAACTCCCCCAACTAACAGTGCAGTCTAAAGACAGGAAAACTACTTTTAAGTCTTGAAAAGAACTAAGAGTGTCAAAGGGCAAAAATAGGGGTCTACTAACACTTTTTCTGTGAAAATAATTTTCAAATGTTTGTAATTTGTGTCAATATTCTGCATGCCAGTGGTGAATAGCACACGTTCTTTCCAACACACTTCAGCTCCTGTCAGCTCCGTTCTGCCTACCCATGTTTAACTTGCTTTGTGTTTTCTATGGGTCAGGATCTGGAGTTATTCTGGTGGAATGTGTCTCTGCCCATGGCAACGGGATTGGAATTGGAGGATATTTGAGGTCCCTTCCAACCCAAAGCTTCTATAATTATGTGCCAGCTGCATAAACTGCATATTATGATCTGAGAAAACTCTGTCCGTGCTTTTTCTCATTTACCATTTTCCTCTCGGCTAGGTTGTTCAGCTGTGTTTCCCCAAACTTCCCCACTATTTTAGCTAGTCTCTTAAATCTCTGTTTCCTGCAGACTGATCTCTGACAAAGCTCTTTTCTCCAACAAAGCCATTCCAAGGATTACTGAACTGCAAATCGCTATTGAAAGTATTTCACGCTTAAACCTCGAAGTGAGCTAACATGATTTATCTTTAAAAAGCAAAACAAAAAAAATCAACAGTCTTTGGATTGACACAGAAAACAGTCAGGGAAAAAAGAAAAGAGAGAAAAAAAAAAAGCAGGCATTCATCTGGAGCAAAGGGAAATCTCAGTGCAGGTTATAAACACTGGATATTTGTGCTCGTGTTTCCCCAGGCTGCGTTGCTGGTGTCATTAATTGCATGTCTAAACCTAAGTCCCCACTCTTTAATGTGCAGACAGACTTGTAAAAATAGCTGTCGCTTAATGCTGCTGTCTTTCTAAGGACCTCTACAAAAACACAAACCAATGAGTGCAGCACGGATTTTTATTTTCTGTTTTTCTTAAATGTGTATCAGCGGGTTTTCTCTCTTAAAAACAGATGAAGGCTGGATCTATGCTACACAGGCTCACTTTAAAGTAAGAACAAGTTTCCTGCTTCCTTTTAATCTATCTGTAAACTGTGAAGTCTGCCATCAAGTAGCTCCATATTAGTTGTGGGTGTTAAAACCTGTCAATCATGCAAGATAATTTAAATTCGTAGGTTTCTTAGACAGTGATTTTCTCCCAGAGATCAAGTTATCTCCTTCTTAAAAAGGATACAATAACTTGAGACACCTGTAAGAAAAAAAAAACACATGAAGCTCATGAAGCTTGTAGGTTTGTTCCCGTGTATAATTTGGTGTTATTCTTAAATTCTACACAAAGTCTCCTTTATAGGAGTTATTTTCATCTTCAGTGATTAAAACTTCAGGACTACAGTTACAAATTTTTACAATACAGAGGGGGAAAAAGAGAAGAAACCATTCTGTAATCAATTGTCTTCAACATGTGGGGTATAATCTCTTTTAATGGCAAAAAAATTCCCTAGTAGGTGAGACCTTTGATCCATCTAATCCAGCTGGGAAAGCCCAGCATGACTTCCTGTGGTTGAGTCTTCTCCAACATCTACATTTCCTGTATTAGGGACATTATTGCAGACATCTCTGCCTGTTCCCTTCCATCAGTATATTTCCATGGACTCTCTACCCATGGATTTTTCTAACCCTTTTTGAACAGGCTGATTCTGTCTGTCTCCACGACCTCCAGAGACAGCCAGTTCCAGACCTCACGTGCACAGCGGAAAAGTACTTTTCTTTTGTAGGTTCTGAAGGTTTTCTTCTTGTTCTGATGAGTTTCAGAACCAAGAGGGGTTTGTATGAAAATGCTCCTTTGGTCTCTCCGAAGCCCAGAACTCCAAGAGCACAGGGCGATGCACTTCTCTCTTGTCCTGGGGTTTTCCAGCACACGACTGTGCCTGTGAAAGTCAGCGTCCTCTCTGAGTGAGGGTACAGACTCTTCCAGTCCTTTCAGCACTGCCAGATCACAGCTTACTGAGTCCATACATCTTCCCTTTCTGTGAGTCACTCCGTTTACCTTCACTCCTAGAGTAAAAAGTCTCCTCGTGGCACAGCCTCCCTTTTCTCCCTGCAAGGACATCCACAGCAGTGATGCCACCTCTGTGTGCAGCAGAGAACCCACGGTGGGTGTGGATCAGAAGTTGGCACTGCTGGAGACCCTTTTAGACAAAGCACCACAAAATCAAATGAAAAAAAAAAAAATTCTTCAAAGGAGCAGTTCCCAGGAAACACCAATGCCGTGACACGCTGTGTCAATAAATCTAATTTAACCATTAAAATTAATCTAAGGATGACCTCTGCAAAGGTATTAGATAAAGACAAGCCTCTAAGAACACTGATTTAGATTAAATACCCTTCCCTTGTGGTTTCCTAATAACACACTGCAAGCCCCATGACTAATACACATAAACACCTTTAGCGGTGTAAAGAATGAAATGGACTAAGAGGGACAGAAAAACCCGGCAGGATTTGTTTAACTTGGATTTGTGAACAAATTCCTAAAGCTTGCTTCAACCATTCTTCTGAAGTGGAATTTAGATAGACGCCACTTGGAGGCACTCTTATACTATTCTCGCTTGAAGTTTCTTAGAAGCACTTCATGCAGGGAAAAAGTAATTTTTTCTTTTTTATATCTTTTTCCTTCTAATAATCATCTGGAAATGGGTAATTAACAATGGTTTGGGTAGTTAAACTTTGACATTACTTGTATTTATTACCTTGTAATTTTGTCAGAGGTAAATAGTCCCCTACACTCTGAGTAAAACTGACTTAATTCCCTTATGCAATGGGTGATAAGCTGTGTCTGTGATGCAATGCTGGCTCAAAGAAGAGGCTAGAAAGGATTACAAACTGCCAACTTACACAGATTATTCACTTTAAAGCTGTGTGGGGTTTTATCATTTCAGATTTGAAATTAAGCACCCAGTTTATCATTATATCCCATATATATTAAATTATATAAAATTATCTTTGAGAAGCAGATAAAAGTATTTCTGTTTTATAGGCATATATAATCTCCCAATTTTGATTGCATTTTAGATATGGAACTTTGGAATGCATTTTGGTCTTTTTGGAGCACTGTATTTTCTACACAACTGCAAAATTCTTCTCAGTCTGAGCAGAGGTGACATTCTGCAAAGCACTGTAAGACTTATTTTAAAATTTATATGTAATGTGCTCATTAATTTCCAATAGCTAACTAACCAAAAAACAATCAATTAATTTAATTAATTAAGGCCAAAAGAAAGCTTGGCCATTGCTTAGAAGGCAACACCTTGCACACCTGTGAAAGCTTACAAAGGGGAGAAAAAAAGGACTTGGACCACAGTGTTTTCCTTAGTAAAGGGTACATAAAAAGGGAACTGATCTACTTAGAGGGAAAAAACAAAATCATGATTCAGAAACTCAGAGATTGAGTCCCTTTCAACCTATCCCTGGGCTGGGCACCCACTCTCCTGTACCACCTCACACCTCGGCAGGGGGTCAGCCAAACACAATTTCTAAGGGAATGATGCAGCATCCAGTTCCCTGGATCTGCTGAGGAGGTGCAGCACAGGCCCCGTGCTGAGGTGCTGCTGTAAATCCCACCAGCACAGCCTCATGGCATCAAGCAAACAGCAATTTCACAAGCTCCTCTCGTTCCAAACCACCATTTCACACAGCTCAACTGCGCAGGTCAAAACCCAGCTGCACAGAGACGTACCTCGCGCTCAACTTTCCAAAGAAATCCTTGCATACGCTCTAGATAAACACTAGGAATTCCTCAGAGTGAAGGAGATTAGCAAAAACTACACTTGAGCAGGGCATAAGCCTAAATAGTGAGTGGTGAGGAATAATACCTGCCTGGGGAGCCATCAGGACAAAGGGTGCTTGCGGAGAGTGATGGCTTTCAGCAATGTCACAAAGGCTGCAAGTGGAAAAGGCATTGGGAGGAAGGGAGAGAGAGGAAAGGCAGGGAAGTCAAGTGCCATGAGAAGGGCAGAGGCGATTGTATTAATATTAACCCTTCGGAAATCTTCTGGCTCTGCTGGCATCCTGCTATTTAAGGTCTAAGTTTCCTTTGCAACGTGCTCTGACTGTGCTTTTCTGCCAGCCTGGGTTTCTTTCCTGACATAGAAGCAGCCACAGAGGCCCAGAGCAGCAGTGCCAAATCCCACATCCCAACTCCAACAGCAGGGAAAAGCCGAAGGCCCTGCCCATCCCACCCCAAAGACCCAGCACCCATCAGATGTGCTTTCCAAGCAGAAAGTTACCCACAGGGGATTCGTCTTCAATGAATGTGTCCAGCTTCTACTTGAACTTGAAGTCTCTTTTACTGTGCCTTTTCATATTCTCCTCTCTACTAAAGACATCTAAGCTGAACATGTACAGCATATGGAAGTAATATTGACTGTGAAAAAGCGATGGAGAGAGTACAAATTTTCCCAACATCCTGTAGCAGGAGTTTCAAAGCTTATCCCACACTTCATAGCTTGTTTGTTTTGAACCTGCCACCTCCTACTCATCCCTCTATCTCCCATGGCTTGAAATACTTTTTTTTATTTTGCCCTTTTCACCTTCCCTTTTTATTTGCTTACGTTTTCTCTTTTTCACTCTACCCCTAACCATTTCCCTGTTCTTCTCCTCTGCACTTATCCTCCTCTCCAGTTTCTACAGCTCTCTCGCTTTAGGCACATATTATTGGCATAAAAGTGTTGTCTGCAAAATTAAGGAGGAATTGGAAAGTCACATCCCTTAAGGGGCAGGATTTCTTACAGGTCGTGTTCTATTCAGAGAAATCTTCTGGCACTAGTCATAATGCAGAATTGTATTGAGAAAATACCTGAATACTTTTTCCAGTGAAGTAGATGGCTTGACACGTCTTTCTCCCCTCCTCAGCTGCTAAAGACTTTTTACACAACAGAAAGACTTAAATAGTATTTGACCTAAGCCAAGCATTTACATAGAAGTCAAATTTTCCTGAGAACAAAGTGATGGAGGCAGCACAAAGGATCTGATGCTTGATTTAATGAACATACTTGTCTGTGAGATGTTACCTCACCACTATCAGTTCAGTTAAACTTGGTTTTCTGAACACGCTCCACTAAGGATGGTCTGGAGTTAAAATCTCGGCCTTGGGTGGATTATGGGGGCATCAGACCCGGCATGGAGGACTCACAAATATCCATTCTTGGTCTTGCTGACGTTTCATGGAAGCTCAATAGGCACCTCCATTACTTCACGGTGGAGGGATGCAGACCCTGCAAAGGAGAGGTCAGCTCCAAGTGCTCAACCTCCCTGCTTAAAGATGATACCTGAGCACAGGAGGGGCTTCTCTTCAAGTTAAAAGTTTCCTTTAAGCCAATACTTCATCCACCCTCAGGTCACCAAGTGATTTATGCTGATGATTTTACAGCCAAACTGGTCTCTGATGCTAATTTGACAAGCCAACTGGTGAATCCTTAAAACACTTTCCTGTTAAAGTGACTAGACAGAGTTGAAACTGTGCATTAGGGCGTCAATCACAGAAACCATCTGTTCTAACAGGGTTTTTTGTTCTTTCCGAATTCAAGCTTTCTGAATGAGATGCTGACTGTTTTATAAAATACTGACAAGAATCAGTATACAAGAAATTACCTATTCAGCATCTCTAAGAGATGGTAATTGACAGTAGTCGGTTAAGAAGTAAAGATGTTTTGAATGATTAACATTAGGGAGGATGAGTTATAGAGTCTCTTCGTTAACTCGGTATTAAATTAACCTTCCCAGCACTTACACCTTGAGAATTGCTTTGCAAACCACTACAAATGAGCCTTGAGTGCAAGGCATTGTTTCCCATGGCTAGTCACAACAGCCATAAAATAAATCTGAGGTCTAGATGAGCTTTGCTGCCTTTCTTCAAGACAATATCCTAAGGTAATTTTATTTTTGGCCATGAATGACTCACTATCACCTCCATCTTTTCATTTATCACTCTAATCTTTCAAAACTAAGGAAGAGTGACTCAGAGCAGTTATGAAGAAAGCCTTTTCCCCCACGAGAGCAGTCAAGCAAGGAAGAAGATTGCCCACTTCCAACCTCACAGGCTGGCAGGATCCAAGTGGATCAAGCCCCAGACAAATGAGTAAGACCCCAGAACTGACCCTCTAGGAACAGGAAGCCTGACCCAAGACCTCCTGGGGCCTCTTTCCCACCTAAATTACCCTGCAGCCCCCAGATCCCAAAACAGGCAACTTGCACCAGTATCTCTGATTGACAATTCATAGACATCAGGCTGATCCTGCCTTGTCTTGGATCCACCAATGCTCCCTGACCCTCCACAAGTTAAAGGCGGTTATTTTATTGATTTGTTTCCCACCAAACTCCAGCCCTGATCTCTGCTTTGCCCCGTTTGTCAGAGCTGACACTGAATTACCACACCAGGGTTTTCTGGAGAGACAAAATTTTACTTGCCTGGAATTTCTTCCTTTCAGACACTCTAAAGATGTTTTTGATTGACAGTAGATTAACACGTGGAGAAACAGCAATATTTTGACCGCAGCTATTTTGAAATTTCATGTGCCCCAGTAGCTATATGGCACTGCCATCCCAAACCTCTCACAGCAAACTGTAACTAGCCTATTTTTGGATACCTGAAGGTTGAGGAGACACTTTTCTATTTTGAGGACACAATTTACATAGATAAAACCAGATAATACCAAGAACTCAAGCAGAAGGAACAATTTAATATCAGGCTCCTGTTAATATACAATGAGATTTCTCTTTAGTTTATTGTGAAAGTAGTAGCTACCAACTTTCTTTGCAACATATTTTCTATACCAGGAAATGAATTCTTTTCCCTTTCTTCTTTGTGGTCATAGAAATGAGAAATTTTAATTTGTTTCTTGGTGAAGCACCTGAGACTGTTTTCATCAGATCATAGAATGGTTTGGGTTGGAAAGGATCATAAATATCCTCCTGTTCCACCCCCGGCCATGGGCAGGGACACCTCCCACTATCCCAGGCTGCTCCAAGCCCTGTCCAACCTGGCCTTGGATACTTCCAGGGATCCAGGGGCAGCCACAGCTTCTCTGGACAACCTGTGCCAGGGCCTCACCACCCTCCCAGGGAAGAATTTCTTCCCAATATCCCTTCTGTCCCTGCCTTCTGTCAGTATGAACCCATTCCCCCTTGTCCTGTCCCTCCATCCTTTGTCCAAAGTCCCTCTCCAGCTTTCTTGGAGCCCCTTTAGGCAATGGAAGGAGCTTTAAGGTCTCCCTGGAGCCTTCTCCAGGCTGAACACCCCCAGCTCTCCCAACCTGGCTTCAGAGCAGAGGGAGTCCATCCCTTTAAGCATCTTTGTGACCTCCTCTGGACCCTCTCCAGCAGCTCCATGTCCTTCTTGTGCCGGGAGCCCCACAGCTGGATGCAGTGCTCTGAGTGGGGGGTCTGACTTTTGGGAATAACCCAAAACATCCATTAACATCTTCCTTTTAGGTGCTGATACACAAAAGAAGAAAATGGGTGACAGAATGTGCCACCACAATCTATTTTCCTATATTAAAAAAGAAGGAGATTGCATTTCTGTACTCTATTACAGCAGAGCATCCCTCTACCAGCAGGCTGTGAAGCTGGGGAAGCTCTAGGTGTTCTCTGCAAGGCTGCTCAACAGACTGCAGGGATAGAACAGGCCTTCGCTCCGTGAAATGCTGCTGACAGCTCCGAGCTGAATGCTGCACTTCCTTGTCCCCTTAAGATAACACAATTGCTTGGATGCGCAGCATCGTGTGCAGTTTATGAGGTAGCGATCAATCTGTGATTGACAACTCTAATTAGCAGCTCTCTTACGTGCAGTATTACAGCATTTTACAGCAACTTTCTCCTGGATATTAAACCTCCACCGCCATCTTACACGGAATAAAGTACTTTATAGATCATTTGATACCCAATGCTATCAATTATGTTTGTTTATACTGAAAGGCTTTGTCAGTATTGTAATATGCTGGGTTTGATATAAAAATTCATATCTTTAATACCAAGTAATAACTTCTAAGGCCTCAGCTTTTCTTCTCTGAAGAGCTCTTGGCATTCGAGGCTGACACAAGAGGAGGACTACTGTGTCCTATTATTGCTATTTCCAGAGCACTGTGTATTCCAGGTACGGGGTTTTGCACGTTTAGACATGAGATTGTTTCCCCCCCTCCAACGGCACTGATTCATAATGGAATACAGAAATCAGAAGAAAAATGACATCTGTTTAAAAATATGGTTCTCTGTTACAGTCACAATGACATATCACATTTTGCTTGGTTGAAAACAGCTAGAAAATGGTGCTCATTTGAGATGTGTTATGAAACATCTAAACAGATTTGTCGTGGAATAACAACTTTCCCCCCCAAAACCCACCCCAGACCAGGCAATAATTTCACAGCAAGGTCATTCCTGAGCATCCCCATTAGAATTTGTAACTAGCAGACCCGAGTCCATCAGAAATAGAGGGAATAAGCTTGGGTTTGAGGCACCGAGTTCCTCACCTGTATTGAATACAAGTTTGTTTCGGGGTATTTTTCCCTCCCTGATATTTCTTTTGGAAAACTAGGCTTTCCATCATGCAGAAGGTGATAAATTACTGAGAAACACACAGTATCTCTTCTTGTCATGTGTGTGGCTTGTACCAGAGGTCTGTTTTCCCTGGTGTTCTCGGAGGAAGACACAGTATATAAAATAAATTTTTCCTCCCCCCTCCCCAGAAATCCCAGAACAGTAATTTGGGCTTAAATGTTACCTTAAGAGTACTTTAAATTAACCACCCAACACTTCCAGAACTAAATTTACAGATGAGGAATCAGCAAATATTCTGTAACAACACCAAAAAAAAAAAAAAAAAAAGAAAAAAAAGATTGTAAAGCACAGATAAGGAGGTCGATGATAAATACACTTGAAATACCAGGTATCAGCAGACAGAATGCAAAGCACAGCAGGGCAGTTACAACTCAGTGTGATTCATCTTTTAAATGATACGGCTTCTCTAATTTTATGAAGTATTTGTCATATCAAATGCTTCCTAGTCCCATGAAAAATTTCTTTGATTTCCATCCCTTAGGATTTTGATCTACAGTACGGTGTTGCCTTCGTATCAGGATTAATGCTGGAATTATAAATAAACCACTCGATATTTAGGGCTATTGATGGTGGTAAGTGACACCCCGAAAGTTGAATTCCCACACCGAACAGTAACTTCACAGCATTGCACAAACCAGAAGCTGTCCAGGGATGATGTCCTCTATTTTATTCAGAAGGGAGAGGGCCTGAAGACCCATTGATTTCAAACTTATTGTGCAAGTTTTCTTTTAAATATTATAAATCCTCCCCGTAAATTGAGAAAATACACTTTTTTTTTTCCTTTTGGAAATTAGCCGGGAGGCAATTTATATGCATATATCTAATACACAGGCAAAGAGGCATATCAAAATGTGATTTGAGAGACTGTATTGCATTAATAAAGGCAAAGATAAAAATTCAAATAGGAGTTCCAGCATAACCAGTCCCTTCAAGTCACATGGACTGTGCAGGAGTTAAACCATCCAAGCTGCCCTTTGGCTTTTCCTGACAGGTCATCGTCCTGCGCTCAGGGCAGCTCCTGCTCCCTGGCTCAGGGATTTCTCCTTCCAGCCCCAGTCCCTGCTCTGCTCATCTTCTGCTAACGAGGCATCTCTTCTGCTCTGCAGAAGTCTTTTGCTGTTTTGGCAGGCATCGTTCCCTCCTACCTACGCCTTCTCACCCTCACCCTCCTCCTCTCCTGCCAAAACACACCTTCCTTGAACCGCTTTTCTCCATTTCATTTCCATGCCTCTCACATAAAGCGATTCCTGTGTGAATCATCCAAATACCCCCCAAACTTCAGGGAGAACCTCTGCTACACACCCGGGGTTCTTATGTTTTACCTTTAAACTGAGATTTCCCATTCCACGAAACAGTTTGCGTTGAACATTTTCACGCAACTTGTTTAAGAATGAGGGACCTCCTTCATATTTAAACAAGACTCTCCCTTCTACACATTAAGAAAACCCCACAAAACTATCCGAATTTGCTTCATGTGTTAAACAGCAATAATCAGAAGCAGCAAAGAATGCTAATACCCAATACCACCTGTGCTTGGAGAGAGGGAGGCATCAGCCTCAGCCACCCTGAAATCATTGTTAAATTTGGCATCACTAACACAGCCACAGACACGGATAAATCTTCCTTCTCATCCGCATTCAGGCGCGGTTTAGAGCTGCTCTACACTGCTGCTTTTCTCTACCGAGTTTGGGTAGAGAGAGGTATAAAATATGCAACACAGACCCCTGGTGCAAGCTGGAGGATGTGTGTTTATCCCTGCTTTGATGGAGGGAAAATACGCTTCTCTCATCTTTTCTCCTTGGACTGCAAAGGCAGGAAAAGGGAAGTCCCTGGTACGCCTTTGGAAAGGAGAGTGCTATTAGTCCAAACAACTGAGTCCAGTAATAAAGAAAGCCATTAAAAATTAGTTCTAATAGTTGATCAAAATTGTGGGGCATTCCCTATAGAGCAGAAATACTTCCACAATTTTAAGGTGTTCAACTCGTGGAGTTAAGTTTACATTTTAACTGTACGTTATATCAAAAATCTCACTTAGCAATCAAATTTACCAAATAACTATTTGAAAGCCTTAAATGTATTTTAAATAATATCCACTGGCTTTTATCTCGTTTCTTTAGGTCTATATTCAAAATGACACTTGAGTAATGTAGCATGTAAGCAACACTGATGCTGAGGAATTTACCTTCTTCTACTTTTTTTTTTTGTACATATATATATAGAGACACCCAAAACAAATCAACATTTTTAGTAAATCCTAATATTTGTCAACTTCGGTTCTTAATTTTTTTTTTTTCTATTTGCTTCAGGAGACAATCCAAAATTAAATCATTTACATGTAAAGGACAGTAAAACATAAAACATTAATTTTGCATTTTAACGTTAATTTTATCTCAGATACTTTATACCACTTCATAAAATTTAAAGCTATTAAATTTTAATTTAAAAGCTTCACTTATATTGAGTTTTAGAGCTTGTCTTATTTAAAATAGACCTTCAGTATAGTAGATGTAATTTAAGATGACCTATAAAATGTATAGACAAAGCATCTTCTGATATGTAGAATTTTATGATATTGATTTTACTGACATGCCCTCAAAAATTAGCTTACCCTTCACGAGGAAATTGTTTCAAAATGCTCTTTTATTTTTTTATCATTGTATAAAAGGGAAACAGGTTAACAGAAAATTCCATTGCCCAAGATCGTCTGGGAAATCAGAGCTAAAGACGGAGATTGAATATGCATCTTCCAACCTTCCAACCAGTACCTCAAGAGAGCTCATCCTGTATCATATCAGTTAAAAAAAACATCCCAGAAGACAAACAGCAGGCACGTCAGACAGCAGCCCTGCCTGCTGTTTTCCCTAGTTAGAAATGCAAACAAGAATTGACCTGTGCCACTTCTGATCTCAAACCAGTTGTCAGAGTGCATCTCCCTCAGCAGCCATGCCAAGGGAACTCCAGTCAATGACCGTGGATAAAAGCTTTTCCGATAAACCCTCAACCCATTAAATCAAATGGCGACTTTAAATTGATGAAGATTATAATAAATTATTTCTTAATCCTGATGTATCAATCTATCATACGTGGTAGCACAACGCAACGAGCAGTAGCACTAAAAGCTTTATGAAAGTCATCTCCCCTTCCCTCAGAGAAGTTACAGCAGAGGACAGAGGAGGGATGGGTCACAGCTCCTGTGCAAGGCAGAAGGAAGGAGCTGCTGTTGGCATCTGGCTGTGAAAAGCGGCTCTCATGAAAGTTCACGTTGTGGCACAGGGGCTGACAGTGCCACAGACGGGACCAACCCAGTCCAGTTACATCGAGGAGCACAGGGAACAGGACACTTCTTCAATCTGGAGAATAGTTACAGCTGTTAGTTATCCTTATCCTATTGTTAGTGACACGATTGAGAAGCACAGAGTCCCTTCGGTGTGGTGCTGGTAATTCTGAGCTCTGCTCACTCATGATTATCATAATAATTTAGGGAATGGCAAGAGTGAACTCTTTCTGGAGCATGCTCACAGCTCTGAAAGAATGAAAAAAACCCAAAGCAATAGATTCTTTCAAAGCTCTTGGAATTAATGAAAAGAAGTGGTAACTCTAAGGAACACTTATTTATTTATTTTTAAACCAAACTATTCTAATCCAAGAAATGTACCACGAGAACATTCAGATGTGGCTTGTATCCAGATCCAAACCTGGCCATTCCATTACTCTTACACATTTCTGCCTGATGTATTTCTCACTGGTACTTCTGGACTCAGGCGCTTACCTCACCAGCAGCTGGTGAAATGTGGTGCTGGTTTTGATCCATTGAACTGGATCCTCATTATCCAGGACTGTTTTTCTCCACTAACACAAAGAAAAGAGGGATAATGCCTCCAACGAAGTGCCTGAAGTGGGACAACATGAGGGGCCATGTCCAGATATCCCAGGCTGTGCAACCTTCCCCTCGCTGCCTTGGGCTGGAAATTCCAAAATGTGTTCCCCAGGACCGTGGTCAGTCCTTACACCCTTCCGACTTGCAGTGTCATGGGAGCTTCCCAATGATTTATATCTATCTAAGCACACCCAGTTTGGCATTTGGACAATGACGACATTACAAATCCACCTTCCTTTCACACTGAATGTTAAGAGCTTAAAAAGACCAGATGAGTTTTTCTACAGTTCCTGCAGAGTTTGGTCCAGTGAATACTCAGAAGACCTTTATTCTATAGCCTTTGCTTCACAGGTCAGCTGAGCTCTTTATGTACCCATCATGTACACTCTGGGCTGCAACATTTGAGAGATATAAACCCAAAAACGAACCAAGAAATGTTTGACTGCGAGTTGCATTTCACCGCAGACGCTTTCTGTGCGCCACTGCACACTCACAAAAGGCAAATCTGATGGGAATACTGCATGAAAGGGTGTTGTCATCAGGTTTTGAGACCAGCACTGAAGACTCAACACTTCAGGTAAAAACTCAAAGTTTTGAAGTCTTCCTTGTAGTTAGTAATTTATATTTACACAGCCAGACAAGCAACTCACAAAATTTTACATTTCTTGTAGGAATAAATCTTGCAACATCTGTGTGAGATAGAAACCTAAATACAGTCATTTTACAGATGAGGAAATTTAAGCACAGAGAAAAGTGCATGACTAACAAATTGACATTTACTTTCAATGTCTAAAATGGACTCTCAGGCATCTAAATGATGGCTTAAGTATTCACATTCAGAAATGAGCATTTTGCTCCAATTAAAAAAGGAGCCGTCAGGTAAAAAAATACGTAAACCCCTAAGAATAACCTAGTTAGCATCTTGGGTTGATTAAAAGACTTGTAACTTCTACCCGGTAACTTTCCAAACAGCAGTCCCAGAGGGAAAGCAGAGGTCCAAATATTAATAGCAGGATTTTTGCCATGGACCTACTGCTACTATAAAGAGAAGTGATTATTTTTGGCTTAAAAGTGTGTGATTTGGATGTTTATTTATCACCTTGGTAAGTGGAAAAAAAAACTTCAATTCACAAATAGAAGCACAGTAGGACAGCTAGCAAGTGCTATTGCCAACAGCTGGTGCATCCCAAGAGATGAAAAATAAAGGTCTCATAGCTACTAAAGGAAGTTTTTGGAATATTCTGTAGCTGGACATTCTTAAATAATTTGTTAGAGATGAGGCAGCTTAATGTTTTCCCTGACTGTGAACCCAGGGCATGCATTTCATTTTGACTTTTTTTGTGCCTTCCAAGCTTGGTCATGCCACCTTCACCCACCTGCCACTTCCCAAACCTCTTTTCTTCTCCTCGAGCACAGAAGACGGCCCAGACAATACAGCAATCATTCAAATCACATCTCCAGCACACACGCTGGATCTGCTATGGCTGGAACTACTTCTATCCCTGAAATAAATTTTAATCAGATACTTTGTACCCTGTTGTACTCTTGTCTGAAACCATCCAAAGTGCTGTTGTTGCTACGGAAACCACTTCCCGTTATCCTCACACTCGTCTCCACTGCCTCCTTCCCTGCCTTTCCCTGCCCCCATGTTTTCCTTGGCTCCAAGGGGCAACTCTGGCACCACTGGGCCATTGACCCCCCTCATCCCTCGGGGTGCAAACTCACTTGGAGCACGTAAGATGTCCCCGGAACCAGAACTGGTGGTATTTAGAGTACACCACCCCTACACAGTGCACTGTGTTTAATTAGACTCTGCACAGCAGGGGACAAGCCAATCCCAATGGCTGCAACCCTGAGGAGAAGCTCTAACCCACTGTGAAAAAAGGCAGAAACTCATTCCTGGGCTCTTCTTGCAGGAGCTGAAAGAAGGAATCCAGCCCATGCATTCTGTTCCATGAATAAGTGAGTGTTTGGGTATTTCTTCCTATGGAATGCCATCCCAGACCCCTTCACTCTCCTCTGCAGAGCCCTCTCGCCATGAGAACCCCACTACAGGAAGAGCTGTTTACCTCTTTCAGAGAAACCAAGTCCCCTGAGCCATTTGACTGCAGAATTGATTTCTGACCCTTTGCTTCCTTCCAGGCTCCTGATGTTTAAATCAGGAGGCCGAGGAGCAGAGCACGGAAGGAGCTCATGTTTAGTGTTAGATGTTCTCGATGGTGTGAGCAGCACGTGCAGAGCATGGTTCCACCACCACAAGCATAAGGAAAAAGATAAGAAAATGGGAAATTTGGCTTTTGCCATGGCCCTCCTGCATGCCCAGAACCAGAAGGCAGAACTAAGCCAGGCTGTTAACTGAAAGAGGCAGAGGAAAAAAACAGGAAGGAGAGAAAGTCAACAATAATTAGAGTGCTTGCTTCTCCAGGAATGGATAAAACAGCATTTGAGGAACACTTCAAGCTTTATTTGGTAGCTTTTTTAGGGAAAAGGAAATTCATTCAAAATTCACAATTCCCTAATGGGAGGGCCTCTTCAGCTATCTTTTGTGGCTGTCATTAATGGGAATTTTGACACATTTGCCCTTTTTCTACACTTGTTACTCTTCTCCCCACCTTGCTTTTGGATTTTATCACACTTACCTTTGTACAGGGGGATGTAGAAGAGGAAGAAGGCTAAATTCAGAGCTAAAGAGCAAACAACCTCTAATATTAAAGAGCTTTCTCTGTGTTTTTGCTTTTCCCAACTAAGCCTCCTTGCCATTAGTATTGAGTGTAAGGAACCTGCTGGGTCTGTTGCGGTTGTCCTATTGACTTTCTCTGGATGAATAAGTTCCTGTCAAGAGCAGCACTAAATATCCACTTTAGAAAAGCACTTTTAGCCATAAAGAGCACATTTTCCCTTCCTTTCTAGAGTCAGAGCCAGCGCTGCAAAGCACAATGAAAAGGCAGTCTTTGGAGACAGATATAATTATAAGTAAATACTTCACAGGCATTAATTAGCAACATTTTTTCACCTGTGGTTTGTATAGGGAGTCAAACATCCCTCAGCAGAATTTGCTGCTGCTCCTATACTTGCTACTAACACTTCTCAAGTAATAATTACACCAAACCCTTGTGCTGCACCAAGCTTCAGACACTTGAATAATATGAATCTAAAGCCTTTAGTTGTGGATTTTTTTTTTTTTNAAATGAAAACTAAACCATTTATTTGTGTTTTTTTTTTTTTTTTTTTTTTTTTTTTTTTTTTTTTTTTTTTTTCAAAAGCAGCTACTGATTCTGAATCAACTGCATGGCAGCTTCTTAATATTTTCTTCTGCTCAGGAGCTGAATCCGGGATTGACCCCTTGCCAAAAAAGTTCACAAAATTCCCAAATGTTTATTTGGGATTTCAGCTAATTATCTGAAAAAAAAAAAAAAAAAAATCATTGAGAGGAACGAAGCAATGGCTCATCTGCATTCAGCATCAGTGCCATAAGATGAAGGTTAAAGAAAAAACTGTACAGAACCAGGAAAGCAGAAGAGACAAAAATAAAGGCCAGAGTATTGGTGTACAGCCTTGCAGAACAGCAGAGCAAATGCTCACTGAGGAACACAAGCCATGGGTCTCTGTGTGCCAGCAAAGAGAACAGCCAATTTCTTTGGGCTCTCTATGTCCAAAGGCTTTGCAGCTTTTAATCAAAGGCTACTGCCCTCACCCACTTAGAAAATGCATTACTGATATTGTACAGCAAAGGGTCTTAAAGAATTCCTTGAATTATTGTTCATACAATAAATTTCAGAATTCTTGACTCACTTGGCAGAGTTCTGCCCTTTTCTTTAGGCAGAAAGCATGAAAGAAGTCTGTTCCCTTGCTTTGTTGGGGTGATGTTCAGAGTTAGGGCTCCTGTGCTGAATTCGGGATGGAAATCCCACAGAGAAGCTCATGCATATATTGCTAAATTATGACAGAGGTTTTATTCTGGAGAATATTATCATCAATAAACCCACGTGCTATAGAAAGTTCAGAGGCAGGTGGAAGAGTAACGTCAACACCTTCATCTGAAAACTAAGATAAATGTTAGAAAGACTGGATTTGTTTTGCATAAACCTCTGAACGTGTGCCACCAGCGTGGCCCTGGAGCAGCTTCGGGAAATGCTGGCTGTGAGCACAGACTGGAGGAGAAACAGCACAGCCCCTTGTGTCTGGGACTCAGCAGCATGACTGTCTCCTGACACACAGTCTGCTGCCACCACGGACTCTCAGGGCTCCTTCCCATCAAGTGGCACAACCTGTATTTTCACCCCTGAACGCCTCCAGATTTGCTGTCCCTGGTGCTTGTGAAGGCCTAGATCACCTCATCCCTAGGCTGGGCAGAGAGGAACATCCACACGGCTACCTCCAGATTTCCACCTGAGATGCAGAGTTTGCTGTTTGAACATATGAATATACACTCAGGAGCTGCCAAATAATCGTGCAGCTATTCACTGGAACAAACAAGAGAGGAGAAATGTCTTAATATCAGAGCTGGCTTGACATTTCCCAGCATAACCGGATCTGGCTGTGGTCTGCAAGAAATCAATTCACAGAGAAGCCACAAATATCAGCTAATGCCTTGGTTCATAAACTTTTATCCGTGCTGGTATGAAAGTCCTATTAAAGTAAATAGGGCGAGAGCCTCAGACTCAGGTTGAGGGCCCAGAGCAGGTAAGAAGTCAAGCAGGCTCTTTGAAAGCTCCCTGGGGAAAAGACATGGGATATCACTTGGAAAACAGCCCTAAAACTTTTTCCTTCATATACACTCCCCCCAATTTACCTACCCTGGACACCCTGAACTGAAGAGGTTGCTTAGTGCCTTAGTTTTTGGTAAAGATCATATAAATACAGATCACTACTGGAAAGGTTCCTAAAACCTTTTAAACTGATGCCTTTTGTTTGGAGCTAATTAATTTTTATTCACATGTTTTGGAAAGAAAAGTTCTCGATTCCACCTACTTGACAAATGATTTTGAGTTATAGTGAATAAGAAGCTTTTATAGGACTAGGTAAATCATTGGAAGATTTTTAAGGATTGCAGTTCACTCCTTCAGATCTGTTATTTTTGACAAGAGGGAAGAAAGGTTACAGTAGTGTACAGCATAAATAATTTTCAACTAATGACCTAAGACTTGAGGGTCAAGCCTTTCAGGGGTTTATTATTAATCTCTTGACTTCAACCGACTTGTGGTTTCATCTGTGAGAATTTTTTGAAAAAGAAAATAAGGAGGTTTTCTTCCCTTTAGAAAAACATTATTAGTTTTAGCTATTTTCTCAGGTTTTCACAGATTAGGGTCTTGATTATGATTTTCCTGAATGCATGGCATGTTTCTGATGAAGAGAAGGGCTTGAGAGTTATTCAAGTTGGTGACGGGATTTAACAGTAATTGGGTCTGCACTGGGAATTATTCTTATAGGTATTCTTACAATGGAAATAGAGACAGCCAAGAGGACAAACACTTATTTAGTGAAAAGATACATTAAATATAATATAAGTGCTTGCAATAATTAATATTTCAGAAACCCATAAAAGTAAGTTGGCAGTAAAGAGGCAGAATTGTAACTTGGATTTCCAAGTCTCTGCTCCAAAACTAAGCAAGGTCAAGGATAGGATTAATTTCTTCAGTAGAGGTTATAGTCTCAGTGACTGTTTAAATTTTATATGACAATAACAACCATAAAACATATAGGAAGAGAAGAGGTATGAGAAGAAAACAGAAAAGTATTTTTTATCATCTGATTGGGGAAAAAAATAGCCCAAAAAAAAAAAAAAAAAAAAAATCAAGACCCACTGGAATTTTCTCCCTAGAATCCTAGGATGGGTTGGGTTGGAAGGGACCTTACAGATCATCTAGTCCCAACTCCCCTGCCATGGGCAGGGATTTAATCACTAAGTTGGTTTTAATTTCCAGACAGCTTTTTATGAACAGCACAAACATGGACTGCAGAACCTTACAGCAGGTGCTAAGTGTGCAACATCTAAACACAAAGACAATATTTCTATATACTAATCCAAATGTTACACTTTTAAAAGATAAAGCCTATTGAAAATTTGCAGAAATTTTCAGCCTACTTTCAGAAAGAGCTCTGATTTTCTATCAGCTGCCCTTTACTCGTGAAGATGGAAAAGTAATTCCCATTTAGGTGAAAAGCATTCATAACTGCTTTAAGTACATAGCGGAG
>VZRN01003448.1:1027971-1041254 GCA_013397935.1 Dasyornis broadbenti | reverse complement strand
TTTTTTTTCAGAGCAGTTAAGGTATCTCTATTTGGAAATTGTTCCCAGCAAAGTTTGGGAAACACGGACTCGTGTGATGGCTGAAGTGCCCATGTGGTTTGCTAAGCTGACCCTGGTGTCTCCACACCACTTCTTTCTCTCCGTGTGGAAGGAGGTGGCTGAACAAAACCCCTCCAAACTCCGGAGGCAGACTTTGGAGCTGATTAGTCAGCCACACACTTAAGTCTATTAATACATAGCACTATTGCCATGGTAGCAGGTTAAAGTTAGAAGTAACTAGATTTGAATAATTTAAATATTCTAAAAATACCAACTTCTGGGCTTAAGTGGTTCTATTTGTCACCCATAATGACAATTGCCACCTATGCTAGAAAGTCTCCTTGGGAAACTTAGTCCCAGCATGTGCAGTGTTCTCCCAGTTATGTGATCATGCTCCAAAATCTGTGTCACAGGTCCACCTGCAGACACCCAAACCAGTTTTAGTTTTGTTTCTCAGAGTGAAACTCCCAGCTTCATTTCTATCATAAACCAAAAACCAGATGACTGGAGGAAGATTGAATGCATTCAGTTTGATTTGGTATGGCCCAGGCAAGTTGACCTCCAAATGAATCCAAGTGCAGCTTCAGAAGTTTCCCTTTTCCCATTTGTTTACATCTACACAGAGACCACAGGAAAAAAAAAATGCAATAAATTTAGAATTTAAGAAGGGATTTTGCAGTGCAAACATATGATAAAATCTACAAATGATATAAAGAATACTAAATCATATTACCCTACCATCTAAAAATATTGACCACGCTTG
Source organism: Dasyornis broadbenti (assembly GCA_013397935.1). Classification (NCBI taxonomy): domain Eukaryota; kingdom Metazoa; phylum Chordata; class Aves; order Passeriformes; family Dasyornithidae; genus Dasyornis; species Dasyornis broadbenti. Next base: position 1,040,452 of record VZRN01003448.1, on the reverse strand, counting down.
GAAAAAAAAAAAAACAACCCCCTAAAAACACCAAACTAAACCAAACCCAACCAACCAACAAAACAATCTAGAACACAACAAACCAAACCATAAAAATTAACACTGGGTTTCAGAAAGGTGGTAAAAAAAAAGTTATCTCCCCTACATCAGTTACCAAAGTGAAAAACAAATGGAAGCTAAAATTTGTTCTGTTTCTAAGAATTTCTGACTCAGTGCTCCAGACTCACCAAATTAATGCAGTGTCAATTCCAATCAATCCAACCCACTCACCTAAGTAAAATCCTGCAGGTGCATTACTGTTTCCAGGACTGACTGTTTGACAGCAGTGGGAAAGAGACAGGGCTCACAGTTAACAAAAAAATTCAAAACCAATTTCTATCTGTGTTTAGAACAGATACCGTATTTCAGATCTTAGCTTGCTGTATTAATTTCTTAATTAAAAAAAACTAACAGGGAACATTAAACATAATCCTATTCCATCTTTCAATATGCAGATTGTAGATTCAGGCCCACTGGTAGCAGCCTACTGAAGGATGTGGCTGGATGCAATGCAGATGCAATGAGAAAAGATAATTTTAACATCGAGTGATTAGCACTACAAATTTACCCATCAGTAACCCAGTTGGGAAGCTGATCTAATGGACACCGGATTGAAGATTTTGAAATACAGCAGAATATATTGTTAGCTCTATGGTTTAATACAATTTGGGCATGGACAAGCTTTTTCACCTTCTAGGAGATTTTAAAAACAAATACCTTTTTTCTTACTTCAGTGCCAAGCCTACAGAAATGAAAACACCCTTTTTTACAGTTGTGGACCCTCACCATCCATCTGGGTCCAGCTCTTTCCTACTGGATCCACAAAGGTCTGATCATCCACATCTGGATGCTGCTGTGTCCACATGTCTGTCCCAGACCCTCAGGGGCAGAGCAGTCCTGTTTTGGAGGGATATCAGGAAGGACTGACTGGCCTACGATGAAGTGGCTCTGTCAAGCTGCCCGCAGAACAAATGTGGGTGGGAGGCAGCAGAACCGAGGTCCTGGCAGCTACAGACCCTGCCTGGGCAACTGTTGAGTTTTCCTAAAATGATGTTACCACACACAGGAACAGGAGGCTAATTGGGAAGCAGGGCTGCAGCAAGGAGCTTCCAGGAGGGATTTTAAAGATAAAGAAGAGCTAGCTAAGCTCACACAACAAGCCAATACTGATGGCTGTGTGAAATGCAGATGCAGGGAGCCAGAAATGTTTGAAACATGAGCTGTTGTTGTGACCGTGGATTCCCAGCACTGCTCCATTTGCTGCCCCCACTAGATTGCCGCTCTGAGTTTCTGTGTTAGGTTATGCTGTGCTGGGCCAGCCTTCTCCTGGGATCATTACAAATATCTCAATTTAGTTTTCCAATAAAAATGGGGAAGTTGCAATTTAGAGGCACAGCTGCACTTATTGAAATAGCTCTGGCTCTGCTGGCTGAGGGCTGAGAGGTGGAGAAAGAAGGGGAGAGGAGCAGCTGCAGCTCAGAGGAGCTGGTTGGGGACAGACACAAAAAAGGCAGGGGAGGACAAGGAGGCTTCACATCAGGAGAAGCGTCCAAGAGAAGTCGAGCTGGTGCACATCAGCACAGACTTTATTCCATTGTGCTCCTATTTCATATTTTAATGAATTAAGAAATCTCGTTCGAATCAGGGCCAAGGCTGAGAGTTCACCCCCCTGTTCCATCCTGCTCTTTGACCTGTTCATGGTCCTCCTTAAATGTGTATAACCAACAGCTTGAGTGTAAAACAGAACTAAAACCAAGACATCTCCTCAGTGCACAGAGCAATCACAAAGGTGAGCATCACGCTGAAGGTGCCACCCATGCTGAACTCGTGGGACAGCCTTTCACACCCTGTGTATGCTGACCCACCTGTCACTCACATTTCTCGTACAATTTGAGTGTCTAAGATGATGATTCTTTGCATAGGTCAATGGGAAATATGACCAAGCTGTAGATGAATTTGCCCTTCAAAACAGATCTTGAAGGTCTTCTGGCTTTAATTTTCTCAGAGTCAGGAAAACGAAGGAATGAGAATTGTTGGCTAAAAAACCTGAAGGCAGGAGATGTAAAGATTCATAGAACAATTATGTTCATAATTCCAAAGGAACAGAAAAAGGAAAGTCGACATGGAAAGGAAATGTCAGCAAATATGGAGAAACAGACAAGACAGTCCCTGGAGTTAAAACAAAACAAAAAAATCTCTAAATGTTCAGGATAGCTGCTGTTAAAGGACAGCTTATTAAGGGCACAATATCAAATAATCCTGATGCAGGGAAAACGGAAGAAATAGAGACCCGGCACCTCTTTAACAACCCAGATAATCAGAAATGAATTGTGTTTAAAGTGGGGTTGTGCTGAAAGTGGAAATATAATTAAGGACAAGTGTAAATGAACAGTACAAGTATGTAGGCTTGAAAAGACAGAGGCACAAAGCAAGTTATGACCAGCTGTTAATGTAAATGAAAGCAGGAAAACAGTTTTAGAAATGCAGCAACCATAACAGTAGATAAAAATCCAAGTTCCTTTATTTGAATCATCACAATGGCAAATGCAGGAAAACTTAAGTAGCCAAAACTTGCCTTTCTTCAGTTTTCAATAAGAGTAATTACAGCCAGATACTAAAACAGTTAATTTTAACTGGGAGCTAAAAGCATAGGACAGAAATATGAAAAGGAAAGGTTGAAGAATATTTAAGTTAGACACATTCAAGTTCTAAAGACAAATGAAATGCGCTGTAAAGTACTCAAGGAATTAACTTGAGCCATCTAAGAACAATTAGCAATTATCTTTGAGAATTCAGAGGGCAGGGAAGTCCTGGGAGACTGGGGAAGGGCAGAGAGAGCACCAGCTCTGCAAAGACAAGACAGAAGGAAGGTCCAAGGATTTAAAGATCAGTCAACCTTGCTTTTGTACTCGGGAGTGTATTAGAACTGTGCTTAAAATGAGGAGACAAAAATGTGAACATACCGTGTGTGCATGTCACGAGAGCAGATTAACCCTGTCACCAAAAAGAGGCATTCCTGACGCTGATGAGCACGTGGGAAGCTGCAATCGCAGTCTGGTAAGGCTATTGATAGCAAGATTAACTCTCATAAGTTTCATAAGTCAATTCAGAAAAGAAGGCCCAAGTGAAGTTATTGTGAAGCATGTAGACAGTTGGGTTAAAAATGGCACTCAAAGCTATTTCCTTTGACTATCCACTAAAATGGAAAGATGCTGCCAGAGACCTTCCAGGGGAGGCCTGTCCTGGACTTTGCTCTGCATTCTTGTGCTGGCTTTGGCTGGGGTAGGGTTAATTCTCTACAGAAGCTGGTGTGGGGTGCTGGAAACTGTGCATGACCCAGGGACGTTTCTGCTGTTGCTGAGCAGTGATTGCATGGAGCCAAGGGCTTTTCTGCTCTCACCCCAGCAGCAAGGAGGCCAGAAGAGCACCAGGAGCTGGGAAGGGACACAGCTGGGACAGCAAACCCCGAGGGATGTCCTGGAATGTATGGCATCATGCTCAGCATGTAGCCTAGGGGGAAAAGAGGGACCTGGGGACATTCTGAGTGATGGCATGTGTGTTCCCAAGGTGCCATTTCACGCGATGGAGCCCTGCTTTCCTGGGGATGGCTGAACACCTGCCTGCCCGCCAGAAGTGGTGAAGGAATTCCTTGATTTGCTTTGCTTTTATGAACAGTTTTTGCTTTACCTATTAAACTGTCTTTATCTCAGCCCACAGGGTTCCCACTTCTCCAATTCCTTGCCCATCCCACTGTGGGGAAAGAGAGTGGCTGTGCAGGGCTTAGCTGCCAGCTGGGGCTAAGCCACAGCAGTTCTTTAGCAGGAGATGCATGTTTTGACAAATACAGCTGTTTGTGTGGTCCCAAAGTAGCAAACAGATCATAGAGTAGCATTTTGCTGGAGGACTGGGAACAGTTATTTTAAGTTGGAGACATTTCTGGAAAGGTTGTCTTCCATGAAATGCTGCATGTAGTTACTGTGCTCAGCAAGTCTGAGGTTACCTCCTGCTTCTGCAGGGAATCCTGCAGCAGAGCCAGGCGCTCGAGTGACAGTGCTGAAGACAGATACAAGGAGATGAGGATTTACCAGCTGAGATAAGGGGCTTTGGCTTCCTCATTAGTTACACTCACTGTGGTTGAGCAACTGCCTTGCCTCCTCCTCCTCCACCCCAGGGGGGACAGAGCAAGCTACAAATTGCTGGGAATGCTGCATTTATCATCAGCTCCAATTCACTCCCAAGCTAAGCACTAGCAATGCAGTTGTATTTATAACTCATTCGGGAGGGGAAAAAATGAAAATATTAATAGCCATAACAAAGAAACTGCCATTTTGATGCAGCCTGATGGAACACTATTTCCAGACTCTGGGAATACAAAAAGCTTAGAGTGCCCACCATCACAGAACAACACCATCCATGCAGGAATATTTTTCTTGAGAATCAGCCAAGCACAAGGACAAGGCAGCCCCGGTAGGGGTGTGCTCATCTAATAGAGCAATATTGCTCTCGGTACGCAAAGCACATCTTGCTCAAGACTGTGGAATCAGAAAATTTTTTATCCTTTTTGTAAGGTTTCCTTTACAGTCTCCTGCAGAAACAGGTAAAGAACACACTTTCTCTCATGAAATCAAAATACCTCTTGAAGCTGCTTCCTCAAAATCTTAAACAAATTTGAAAGTCACAAGTAACAAAAGACCAACCAGTCACAGTAACAGAACACAGCACAGGAGACAAACTCTACAACTTTATTTTCCTGGGGGAAAAATTACCCTATTATTGGCCCTTTTGTAAAAGGAAATTAAACCCACTGATGAACCTTAAAGGGCCCAGTATTAGATATTTTAGAATTATAGAATGATAAAGGGCTGGGAGGGACCATAACGCTCATCAGTCCCACCCCGTGCTATGGCCAGGGACACCTTCCACTGTCCCAGGCTGCTCCAAGTCCCGTCCAGCCTGGCCTTGGACACTGCCAGGGATGGGGCAGCCACAGCTTCTCTGGGCACCCTATGCCAGGGCCTCCCCACCCTCACAGGGAAGGATTTCTTCCTGATATTTAACCTAACTTTCCCCTCTTTCAATTTGTATCCACTACTCCTTCTCTTGTCACTACAGCTCCTCTTGTAGTTTTCCTTGCACGTCGAGTGTTAAAACTGAGCTGTAAAGCTCTTCTCTCTTCCAAGGGGCTCACAGATATTTTTATCCATAATTTGGCTTGACACAGAAGAATATTAATTCAAGGGATACCTTGACAGCAGAACTGAAGATAAAAGTAAGGACAATACAGTAAATTTAAATTGTTGATGTGGTAGTTGCATATTCATCAAACCAAAGAGTTGCTGAGGCTTCCAAATTGAGCTAAATAGGATTCACATAGGGGACGCAGAGAACGGTATGAAAGGAGTTCCCCACCAAAGCTCTTCCACATGCTTCAGCTCTAAGCCTGAGGATCAGGAGTGAAGCAGCAGCACAACCAACTAAAAAAAAAAAAAAAAAAAAAAAAAAAAAAAAAAGGAGAAGGAGAATGGATAAGATTAAGGCTAGTGCTTTTCTCCCTGCAGACATCTCAGCAAGCCAGTACGGGTACATGCACATGATATTTGGAAAGAAAACAGCAAGGGGGAAAATGGGCTTGTACTTCTTTCCTCCTCTGAAAGTATTTTCTGAACATTCTTTTTGTGTGGAATTAAGATTCGTCTTCCTAAGCCTGCCTGAATAACAAGGATGTTTAGCAGGAATGCTCTTGTCTTAACAAGATTGGCAGGTTGAGAGGTTATACTTCAGCAAGATGTATTTTCCACAAACTCATTGAACCTCTGACTCTGCTGAAAAATATCATTAAGTTATTACCTAAAATGCTCCGGTTTTGTCATCAGTGTTACTCCCTGCACCAACTATTCGGTCACCACAGGGTAGTTCAGCTTTAATTGAGATCAGACTTCTAATGCAAGGCAGGAGCAGAGTTCTCTCCCAGTCCTGCACAAATATTGCAACCCTAACATGAAGCATCAAGACAGGTCACCATTCCTTTTTGTCCAAGTAATAAAGTGTTTCAAAGCCGTGTCCCCCAGGCATTGTGCACACAGACACACGTGCACAGATCCCACTGTGCACCGAGCCTTCAAACTGCAATCCAGCATTAAAAGGTATATTTTTCCTTCAAAGTCCATTTGTAATTCCCACCCACACTTAGGGGAGCTGTGCAAACCCATTAAGAAAGAGATTAATATACTTCCCTCCTGAGCACAGCCTTGAATTACAAACCAAGAGCAGCTACAGAGGTCTGACACCTAAAAGTAAACCTTGAAAATCTGTATTTCTAGCAGAGATGCATCTTCTCTCACTCCAGCGGTGCTACAGTACAGCATGCTGTGCTCCTCACCTCTGCTGCCGTCATGATGCAGATATACTTTCCGTGGTCAAAGTTAAGAAGTGCTAATGATATTTAAAATCCATTTCCAAGTCAGCTCTTTCTGCATCTCCCTCCCCATCTGCATCTGTTTACTTGGCTGAAAAAAACATAAATCTGTCTGCAATACTCACTTACTTTTCTATAGAGAAAAGTAGACATGTATTCAAGGACCAGAGCTCTTCAGCAGGTTTCCAGGCTATTTTGGTATTCATTTGCAAAAAGTGTTTCTCTGTTTTCCATTATAAACAACATTCATAACAAAATATACTTTGGAAAACAGAAAACTAAAAATCTGTGGATTACGCCCCTCATTCACCTGCCTGGAGGCAGACAGGAGCTCTCACTTTTCATAGACTAAAAGCTGTTCTTGAAAGCACTTTTTGGTGGCCTTTTTCACCTCCAAAACTACAGATCTCTCACCAAGGCCGGGTTTGTTTCCTCAAAAAAACCTTTACAGTCCAGTGAGGCCAAACTCCTGCTGAAGCACAAGTGCCAGCACTCAATGGGATTGGCAGTTTGTCCCTCACAGGTGACATGGGAACACACACCCGTTTTTTTATACAGAAATACTTTGAGTTTATGTGTGAGAAACTAATTTATATTAAAAAAACAACAGCTCCTCATTTGTTCTTAAGGATGTAATGAACTAATTTCTACCAATTGTCTCCTGCATAATTTCCTTGCATAGACTAGAACAAGCATAAATTGGAGCAAAATAATAATTAATTGTGATTGGCCTTACTTAAGGAAAACGTTATTTCCTGGACTAGCTGTAGAGAAACCCCAGCTCTTTCCCACATGTGTTACTTACCCGCTGACTGATCGGTTCCTGTTGTTTTGCCTCTGTACCTTATTTCTTTACTGGTAAGAAGAGGGTAAAAATTTCCAGTTTTGAGTATTGCCAGATCAATTTGCCTTAAAGACAACTGTACACACATAACTTTAATTTAAAGATTTTTAAAATGCTAAACAGAATCTCCTATTGCCCATCCATGAGGCTTCCCACTGAACCACTACATTCTGAACTAACCACTAACCTCTAAAATTCCCAACACATGGCAACTCCTTTAATTTCCAGCACTTCACTGTCATGTACAGGTAACTTGTGCAATTAGCCCATTGCACAGAGCATGTTTTGTTAAAGGTAGAACATGATTTAATGCACACCAGGTGATGATGGAGCTCTTGCAGGAATCAGAGAGGTTTGTGTCAGTGACCCCAGGGAGCTCTTTGTTGCTCAGCTGCCATGGATGGCTTGTGGCTGTGTCTGTCCTTTTTAAAAATGGATTTTTTAGATTCATCTGAGATGCCTAGACAGGAGTGCCCTGAAATCCTTCACTCATTCTCCACCATACACAAATCAACTCCTCAGTACCTGCTCGCTGCCACTGAGGAGTGTCCGACCTCCTGCTTGCCTGCTTTAAAATTGATTTTTTACATTTTGGAAAATTTAAAAGCCTCACCAGTACAGAATTTATGGCACAGCTGCACCACAGATGCATTGGACAAACTGCCCACGATTCACCACACATCCAAGCACGTGCTTCTGGTGAGTCTGCCTTGCTTTCGCACCAACGGATGCAGCAGTGCTGGTTTGATGATGCTTTTACATTTCATCCTGGATTAGCCCACTGCACTGGCTAAAGGAAGAAGTGCTATCACAGGTGACCAGACACAGCAAGCTCAATGTAGACAGGTGTTCTTTTCCACTGACAAAAAAAAAAAAAAAAAAAAAAAAAACTTCAAATCCAGAAAAGTTGTGCTGGGGTTTCAAGCTTTCTCATCAGAATTCAACACGACGCCAACACCTCTAGGGTGAACACCACACAGGAAAGACAGCCTTGGTGAAGAAAGAAGCAAAGCAAGGAGTTTTAAACACTGTGCTTAATTCACCTTCCCTTCTTCCTCAGACATCCTTGCCTTTTCCCTCCCCCTGAGAAGCCCCTGCCCTGTGGCTCTTCCAGAGCAGGTTAAGCCACATCTGCCCACGGCTGTGTCTGTCAGAGCCCACAAGGCTCACGTTATATTTGCTGCCTCACAGCATCACAAATGGCTTTTTTAGGGGACAGTGGGAAAGGGTGAAGCTTGCTGGAGCCTCAGGGAATCAAAGGCGAAACACAGCTTACTGAAACAATTCCTAGGAACAGCAGCAGACTGAAAATTGTCCTGTTTGTTGCTCTGCTTGGCTTGATGAACCTCAAAAGTCTGTGCAAAACATCAGGAGAGAACAGGACACAGATTTCCTGACAACTCTCAGTTCGACTTTTGGATTTTTCCTGATGGTTTAAGGCTGAACTTTGTTCTAAACTCCTAATCCATGGTAATGGGCTAAGCAGGTGATTCCTTTAATAGAAAATTGATTACACTGCAAAGTTTGGTGCAGAATTGAAATAGTATGGGTATTAAATGGCTCTTTAGCAAGGAAAAATGATTAGTCATTGCAAATTCTAAGTTCTGATTTCACATAAAATGTCAATGTTTAAAAACAAAATTAATTCCAGCTTCATTGAAAGACTGTTTTGACAGACCTCTTAGAGGGTTGGGGGGATCAGGGATGCACAGGAAACTTCGCTTGGTGTCAGGTGCAAAACCCAGCGCACGTAATGGCGGAGAAAAAGAGCTCAGTTTTCATCCACCTTATGCCTCACCTCGCCACTTCCACCAGTGAAAAGCAAACGTCTGCCATCTAAGGAGAGAAAAGGTCTACACCGACTGAGAATTTGCTTTGCCCACATGTAATCAGCCAGCAGAGCCAGTGTTGCCCACTCAACATCATGTAATTCATAAGGTTCTCCAGGGGGGCTAAAAGACAAAGTGGAATAACTGAGAATGTACAGGGAAAGCCAAAAACGGGGGAAATAAAAATCAGAACAAATGTTGCTGGATATAATCTGTAAAATGGACAAGGCTGAATATCTGACAAGCCCTTATTCAATAAACCTAAATATAACAACTATCCCAACGTGCAAACAACACATGGGGCAGCAACCAATATAAAGATTGATATTGTCCTGTGCAGAGGGGAAGATCGAGCTCAAAGATGGGCAAATTTCAATGCTTTTGTTTAAAGAGGCCACAAAATAATAAAGAATAATATACAAGAACATTCACACTCTGGAAGACAGGAGGAAATAAACAACAGAGTGAGGAAACTTGCTCACCCAAGGGCCAGGAGTTCCACGTGGGTTTTTTTATACAGATAGCAGAGACCAACAATGTCATCCAAAATACAGCCTCAGTCTGATGGTGCTTTGGCACACTAATATTGTCATTAAATTCATTATCTCAGTGGAAGACAGATAAGCAATGGTGACCACTAGTAACTTTTGAGAATTAGCACATACTGCAGAAATATAAGTGTATTTTTCAAGAGGGAACGCTAGGAAAGGGAAACTAAAGGAATTCTGCAAACTACCAGCTGCTGAAAAGTCTCCAAAATTCTCTTCATTAAGAGGAAAAGAGGAAAAAAGGAGACAAGACTGGGATACACACACGGACCATGGCAGGAAAGTGGGCAAAACAGGAGAGCAAAGCAAACTGCTTTCTCTGGGGGAATTCAGGAGCAAGCATCAACACGGCACTTAAGGAGTGCTGGTAAAACGTCTTTTCCAAGAGCCTCCAAAAATCAGTTGTGGGGTTTTTTGGAACGGGAGTCTCAAAATTAAGGTGTGATGAACTCTACTGTTACATTTAAAAGAAACCACTACAGAAAAAACAAAAAACAAACAAACAAACANAAAAAAAAAAAAAAAAACAAAAAACAAAACCCCAAAAAAACCACCAAAAAACCAAACCAAACAACAACAAAAACAAACAAGCAAAAAAACCCCAACCAAACAAAATAAAACAAAAAACAAACAAAAAATAATAAAAAAAAATGAAACAGAGTCTAGAGGAACAAGGATAACTTGTCCACCATAACACAACTTTCAGAGCTGTTTCTGCAGCTTCAGAGAGACCCTTCCTCACAGCTGTCAGTGCAGGTGGAAATGCCCTCTGGGGGTGAGAAATCATTTCGGTTCAAGTGCTTTTCCTGCCACACCCACGCAAGGACATGCGGTCCCAGAATGCTGGCTCTGGGTAATAGAACTGGGAGCGAACACTTCCCACATTCAGGTTTTACCCGAGCTCACTAAATTGTGACTAATGACTGCAATACAACGCTGCAGATCCTAAGCCCTGAACAAAATGAGAAAACCCTCACTTTACTTGCCCAGCCAATATATTTCAGACTCGTGCATAATCGGTGCTCTACCTGGCTGTTGCCCAGGAGCCCTCTCAGAAAAGCCATACATTTCCCAAATCTCCTCCACAACCACCAGTTAAAAAGGGAAGTTTCAAACTGAGAAATAGTCAGTGTGGTTTTTACGATTTTTTTAAGCATATTTATTTCTTACTATTAAACAGATAATATCTCGTTAAAAAAAAAGTAAAAATACTCAAATTATGGCCAACACTGTTCTTAAGCTTACAGGAATCTTGCAAAAGTCAAGGGGAAAAACATTTGGCAAAAGGAGAAAAGGTAAGAAGTCATTTTTACATTTTTCCCTCTCTTGGCGGGGGAAGTATTATAGAGCTGATGCATCGGAATCTCTGTACTTAGTTCTCTCTCTTACTCACAGATCTCAAAGCCACCCTGGAGCAGGGAGAGTCGCTCACATCTTCTAAAAAACAACAGATTCTCCCACATAGCTTGGAAGGAAATAAACCTCTCATTTCTACTGTATGGTTAGTGCCATACAGTGAACATCTCGTCTTTATTGAGATAATGCCTGCCAGATTTTGATATTGACTTTCCATGGAAGCCTCAAGAGGCTGACAAAGAATTGTTTGTTTTTTGTTCTACTCAAGTTAAAGGTTCATCATCCACCTCACAATCCTGGGACAAAAAACTGCCTAGAGAAACGAGACGTTTATTTTCACCCTTCAACATGAACATAATTTGTACCAAGCAATAAACAGGAATATTAGATTTAGTCTGCTACCGCCTAGGATTTCCTGAGACAAATATCCACCACGACTCAATCACACGAGGAGCTTGGGCACCTCGCTTTGGAAGTTCTTCGGGGGTGGTCCTTCAGGTCTTGCCCTGTGATGTTCAACATCAACAGAGCTCTCAAAGGGAACAAACGTGTAGCCCTGGCTGGCATTTCACACGTGTAGGTTGCCGTGTCCTATTAGAGCTCGTGTATTCCCTCAATCAGAGGTTAGGAGACACAAACAGTCCCTGTGGCTAAGTGCTTGTAATTACACACAGCACCGAAGAAGCTAATTAAAAAAATGTTTTGACGGTAGCTGTGTAATACTTGATAACCTTTGTGGTGGAACAGCTGTGCAGAAAATTCTAAATTTGTGAGCGTTTTTAGGAGTGTTACATCAATAGTGTGTTGACATGACTGCAGGCACTAAGGAGCAGGGGAGACGGGCGTTAGCTTGGGTGGCTTTTGGGCTCTTCAGAAGGACAAGGAGTCACCTCATCTGCCCCCAAGGGAGCCCTGCTCTGCATCACCGCCTTCTGTAAGCGCAGGTACTATTTGAAATGTATCTATGATCTAATGGTAAACTCAGGCTTGGATGTTTGGGGAGCATAATTGCACAGAAGCAAAAATCTGATTATCATCTCCTGGTGAGGAGCTTTCCTTTCATGACAGAAGTGGTTTTGGTTGCACAGATAAATATATTTATATACACAGACGCATTCACACACTCTCCCTTTTGCTCTATAGGGGACATCAATGCGATGTTAGGAATATTTGGATTCCACTCTGGTGCCAGCTCTGAGCAACCTGGCCTAGTGGAAGGTGTCCCTGCTCATGGCAGGGAGTTGGAACAAGGTGTTTTTTAAGGTGCATTTCAATCCAAACCACTCCGGGATTCCGTGAACTAAGAGGCAGAGGATACAGCACTACAGATAGGGACCATTTTTGAGCTAGCTCCCGTTCCCCAGATTCAGACATTTTCTCTTGTACCAAATCCTCACCTCCCACCACTTCCTGGGACTCTGCATCTCACTGAACTCACCAAAAAAAAAAA
>VZRN01003448.1:1010281-1027950 GCA_013397935.1 Dasyornis broadbenti | reverse complement strand
CACCCCAAACAAAAAAAAAAAAAAAAAAAAAAAAAAAAAAAAAAAAAAAAAAAAATCGTCACTTTCTCCATGCCTTTAACAGCACAATCAGTTTTCACAAACCACAGAAGTCACAAACAGATCACTGCAAGGAACAGATTCCAAACATATATTTCAACTTCTTATGCACACAGAAAAACAGGGACAAAGAAAAATCAATAGCAATATGCTTACTAATATGTGCCTTAGCCACAGGCTGTAGCATGGGATGCAATATACATAAGGTAAACATCTTCAATGCAACACAGTTCAATAAAATGATAGATATTCTAAAAATAAAGTGTCCCCAGAGAAACAGAAAACATAATATCTGCCCCAAAAAAGAAAGAAAATCCATGTAGCCTCAGCGGTGAGTATACAATAAGCTATGCCTTCAAGGCTAGCTTTGGAATATAAAAGCCTTTTGGGAAGGAAAAAAAAGTAAAATTTCTCATATTGCAGAAAGGCCAGGCAGCCCAGGGGTGCTCACCAGAAGAGCTCAGCAGGGCTGACATGGGGATGCACTTCTGGAAAGGGGCCACATCCAGGGCTGTGGGAGCCGGGGAGCTGCAGAACCTCCCAGAGCCACGAACCATGGCGAGGTGATGGGAGATCCAAACAGCCTCACAGGTTCCCGAACTGGGGCAAGGAGCTTTCAAAGCGGAAAAATGAAAATCACAGCACAGGATCTGCCAAGAGTAAATAGTGGGAGCGAAAAGCCGAAATTAACACTTTAAAAAGTACAATTTCCATTTCCAAGAACTTTCAAAGGGCCTCGTTCCTCCTGCACTTCTCACCTCTCTTGGCTGTCACCTTGGGACTAATTTCACACAACATTGCCAAGGTTTTACCCGATTGCTGCGTGGAAAGAAAACACAAATCTATCCTCACTGTCTGTCTGACGATCATCTGATTTTTAAAGCAATCCCCCGGTGCATGTGATTTGTAGGGGAGGATGTGAGTTTGACAACCACATCTCTCAATATTGCACATAAATTAAAAATACATCATGGACTTCTCCAGCAAAATCTTGAAACACTTAGTCTGTTCTGAAGCAACAAGTTCAGTGACTCCTTATCAAGTACCTTCCTACTTAAAACTGATCTTCATCATTATTCCAGCCCGTTGGTGAAATCCCAGAAACTGGGAGGATGATGAAATAAGAATCACTGGAGTTTTTGGTTGTTTAATTTTTGTTTATGAAACATTGAATTTCGGTTTAGTTAAATGCAGGCGCTCAGGGCTTGGTCTAATGGCTTCTTTTTTTCATCTTGCCGGGTTATTTGTTTTAATCCTGTCACCACAGTGACTTCCCCCACCTCATTATACCTTGTGGAACCAAGCTAAAAACTAAAAGAACTTGGCCAAGGTTTCTTGAACACCCCCTTAAGTCATAAAGAAATGAAAAATAATTTGGTAAAAACAATAGTTCCACAAAAAAGTAAAAAAAAGCCAACTCTTCATGTGAGTATTTTGCAAGAATAAGTATTTTTTGCGGCTGCAAGGTTTTCATTGAAAAATAATGTCTTTTTGGATGGCGAAAGTTTCTTGAACCTCGAATGACTGAGCACCATTTTTCATTATGTTAATTTAAGTGGTAAAAGGTTTTCCTGACTGACACTAATTGATGGTCCCTCCTGGGGCGTAATTGACGTGAGCTTGTCTCTATAAACCTGAACTGTTAATCAGCTCCTCACCCACTCTGGAAAATGTTTGCAGCTGAAGTGTCAGTGGGGGTTACAGACAGACAACACTGATTCTAAGGGAGGGTGCTTTTCAGCACGCTAGGTGTGGTATCTCATTGAACTGATATTTTCCTGATTCCTTTCTAAAGTAGAAAGATGCCATCTTAGGTTCGTTTACTGCTGGGTTTATTTTTGCCGTTGTTTTGTAATAATTTCATTTAGATGTTTAGTGTTTCCTTTGATGTACTGCGCTAGGCTTGGATAACTAGATGTTAAATGTCGGCTGAAAACATTTAGAATTAGTTAAGATGTTAAGCCATCCTATTCCACAAGGAAAGAGCCGTCCTTTGATTGTTACAGCCGTATTATTCTTGTAGTGATACCATAGAAAATACAAGGAAAGCTATAAGATAAGGAAAATACAAGGAAAAAATTTGTTATTTTAGTGATAGGACAAATATCTGTTCTTCCTATTCAGAGCCAGCACTGGATATTTTCTGAAGTTTCTCTCAACTATTAAACTACACAGGTATTGAATTTCCCCGACAACTCTATCCCTTGCTGAGATATTTGCATTTTGATTTAGAAAGTCCTTTTAAAAAACACTGTTTTCTATTCAAAATTGGCCTATGGCCACAGTCCCCTCTCCCATCCCAGCTACCAGTGCTATTTCCAACTCCTCATTTTTCGCACATCTTTTATTTGCATCAAGTTTCCAATTTTTAAGAAATCCTGAGTACACATAATATAAGCTGTTACTTATTAATAATAGTACAATTATTGTATACCCTGAAGATAGATGGGAATGCAGGTATTCAGATTTATCATCTATCATGCACAAAAAAAAATTACTTTATAGCATTCTCTATAGAAAGTAGAGTGAGTATCAAGATATCACTTTGTATTTGATTTACTCTGCTGACTGCAGTCTTTGCTCACTAAGGGTGTCAGACAAATGGTTAAAAATACTTTTAAAGAATAAAAAAAGTGATTTACGAAATATGACCGGTTATTTTCTTGCCCATTGCAGACAGCAGGGATGTCTGGCAGGAATGGGAACTGCTGAGTAACAGTGTGGTAGGTGACTTGGACCAAGGCAGAGAGCCCACTCTGCATCTCAGAAAGACTCTGAAAAAGGTTTAATTCTCAAAAGATGTTTGGGACAATAATGCAGGGCAGCCTAGTATTTCCTGAAAATAATTTGGGACAAATATACACTGCTATTCAATCCCATACAGTGCTTAGGCACCAGCCACAAACAAGCAGCTATAAACAATTTTAAGTTCTGCAGAGCTAACCCACAGGATATTTTGGGGATGTGACTTTTCATCTTGCCCTAAGGCCGTGCTCCCAGCTCTTGGGCCCCAGGTGCAGCACAGCCCCCAAAGCATTCCCCAAAACACTCCTGCTCTGCTGCTCGACAGCCACAGTGCTGGTGTAAGGACATTTTACTGCTCCATTATGCTCAGAGCAGTGTTCCCCTCTAAGCATCCTTTCCTAAAAACATCAGACAAGCTGTTTATCTACTTCCACAGCCCTTAGGAAAATGGCATCTGCTCTAGAATCCTCCCTGCCCTTCCCCATCCACTCCACAACATTGGTTTCCACCACTTGGGTTTTCCACACAAGCACCTTCACGCCACATTTTACTCTTGGGACTAACATCTGCGAAATATCTGGAATATTTCACCATTCCCCTTCCAAACTCATCATAATTCCCCTGCCATGAAGCACTTTGGAGTAGTAACTGGATTTTGGAGGGGGGCTGCCCTGTGTTTAAATAATTCTTGCTATAAGGTCATAGAAGATGTAGACAAGTTGATAATAATGGTAATATTTGGTAGGTTCACAAAAATACTGAACTGCCTCCAATTTTATGACAGCTACCTGAGTGGGAAGCACACAGCAGTAAACATGGCTGAATCCATTTTTATAGACATGTATATAAATTGTTGGGATAAACTCATCAAAAGCACAGCAGGTTAACTGGCACACCAAGGGGAAAAAAAAATCTGATGATCTCCCAAAAACAGCAATATAAGCGTGGCCTTTAAATTGTTAAATTATTTGGACAGGGAAAATTATGTACATAAAGATAAGCATGGGATGCGTCCTGAATAATTTGTTTTAGTTCAAGTTCTTGTTTCCTAAGAAGTCAAAGATTGCAGGTTGCTTTGAATTTACAAGTCATAATGGACTGACCCAATTTATACGAGCACACTGCAAGCCTCCAGAACCATTTCTCACATTGTTCATTTAACATCTCTTTCTTTGAGAGCTGGACTGTTTAGCTGGCCATATGTCAAAAAGTACCAGGTGCTGTCAGGAA
Source organism: Dasyornis broadbenti (assembly GCA_013397935.1). Lineage (NCBI taxonomy): Eukaryota > Metazoa > Chordata > Aves > Passeriformes > Dasyornithidae > Dasyornis > Dasyornis broadbenti. The sequence goes on along the minus strand of VZRN01003448.1, from coordinate 1,023,918 downwards.
GTTTTTGGTTTTTTTTTTTTAAAGTTACACCAAGGGACAGAAAGATTGAAAAGATTTTAAGACAGGCTTGTGAAAACTTTAAATCATGAACCATTCCACAATGCATAAATCATACAATTGTTCAGATAGCAGCCCTCAGTGCATGATGGTTTACATCTGTTGGGCGAGCAGCTATCAAAGCTATTTCACATTTCTTCTGTTCTATTTGCCTGTTTCATACTCTGCCCAGTGTTGTTTTCCTCTCCTCTTGCCTGAAATGCAATATATAAAATACACAGATATTGTTTGCCATTACATCAACTCAATTTTGAGTGTTGGACAGCAAAACACTGAGAAATAAAGCAAATTTCAGACCGAATAGGGAGAGAGTCATGTTCTTCATCCATAGTGAAAGCTGCCATTTCGGGATTCAAGCCCAAGTTATCTATGCCATTGCTTACAATCCCCCAATATATTTTATTAACAGAACAAGAATTCTTCCCTCCTAAGCATTCTCTGTTCTTACTCTTATCCATGAGATGCTGAAAACCCAAGCTAACACCAGCCAACACACACCGTGTTTTACAGAAATTAAATATCTTGCTAGACTCCCGAATAAGCATCTCTCAGGCAGCTCAGGAGATGACAATTCCAGCCTTAGAGTTGCACCTTGGCTGTGTTACCCGAGCCAGAACAGACACAAAAATCATTTCATCTAAAAGCTTTGCAGCGAGCAGAAACGCCTGCAGCAGCTGAGAATGTTAGAGCTGAAAACAAAGCTCTGCAATCAAACCCTGACAAATTCCTCAAAACGCCTTTTCTAAGCAGATTACGTAAATTATTTATGGCTGTAGAGGAGTGGCTGTGTGGCAAGTTTGCTAGAAATTGGTTCAGGGATTGAGGGTTTTCTGAAGCCCCTCAGGAATCTCAGAGCTCAACCATCTTCTCTCCTCCCCTGATGCTGTTGGGTGGGGATGGTTACACACCAGACCCTGGAAAGCATTTCTTCCGCTTCCGTATTTGCAATACCAGCTCCTGAAGTATCCTCACATCGAGGAGGATCCCCTACAAATCCCATAGCCTCAAATGTTTTCTTTCTTAATATCAGAGTACCTGAACACTCCAAAACATATTTGTTTCAACCTTAACAAGGCGGGATTAAATGAAGACACACTTCAAAGTCCAAATAAAATCTAAAGTTTAGAAGGATTCAAATGAGAACTACAGCCAGTATTATTTAATATTCTTAGTCCAGTGTAAGCATAAAACCCCTTTTCTGTTCTGAATTGAGCAGCCAAGCTTTAGATTCCTATTTAATCTAAAGTAGGCAGAAGCCTAGTTTTAATCCATATCCATACCATCAGGATTGTTTTCAGAGGCACAAATTTTGGGTTGAGGGGGGTATCACCCTCAGCCAGATTTGCCATTTGCTTGGGGTTTCACTCACATCTCGTCTGTCCCACTCTTGGATTTGTTCGGAAAGCTATTTGTCCTTCAAAGCTTCACCTACTTGAAAATATAGATTTCACTTTGGCGTTCTTTTTTTTTATATTAAAATAGCTGGAAAACCAGAAATCCATTGAGCTAGAAAAGATCCTTTCTCACCTGTTAAAGCCGTGCAGAAACCTAAGTGCTGAATGGTCCCAGTCAGCCACGGACACAGAACAATTTTACCTGCAAACAGAAAATCATAGTTTAGAAATCTCTAAACTTCAGACCCATTTTTATAGTTAAGGATCCTTGGTTAATGACTTTGGGGAAAATGGCTGATGTGTAATCCTTGTCTTGGACATAAGCAAATGAAAGAATTTAAATGCTGAAAGAAACCTGGCGTGTGTAATAAGGTTCATGGTGGTAAGATATTAGGAGTTTTGACGGAATTTCAGTGTTTGCTAATTTACATGCCATGAACTACACTAGCGAGCTCTGGGGAATCTTTTTATGCTAATTGGATCTGGAGCAGAGCGAAATGGAATTCCAAATAAACATATACATATGGGTCATAATCCAGTAACTGTAGTAAACACATCTTGAATAAAAGTACAGAGGAGAACAACAAGAAATCCTTAAGCAAACTCTGTTGTGTTATTTGGGTATTTTACACAAACCAAAAACCCCTTTGTGCATTTGTATATTCATAGAGGCACCATGCAGTAGTGCAGCCTTCAGCAGCTCTACAAGTTATCCCTGTTGATGCAGACTGGATTTGTGTAGGAAATTGAGGCCCTTTCCAAAGACTCAAGTGATCAAAATCAGAACAGGTGGCTCAGATTTCAAACAAGCCATTTCACCACAGAGCTCTAACGTGAAATATTTGCGTTATGAAGTCAAGGGAAGTTGGGTGCATTTCCACTGGCTAATAGCCAGATATTGTGAGCTGACCCACACTTTTCCAGACACACGATCTTTTCCTAGAATAGTTAGTTTATCAACTGGCTGGCCTAATTAACTCACTCTTTCTGCTCTGTAGTTGTCACAACAGAGAAATTAGATGCATGCAAACAGACTCGTTCCAAGTCAGCATTTTCTGGACCATTAAAAGTTGGTGTGATTATCGAAACTTTCCCAAGTCAAACACTTAATGCCCATATCCAAGTTACTGGTCAAACATCCCGGCTCGGTTCACTGAGCACACCAGTGGTGAGCAGTTGTAGCCTTGCAGGGGCATTTCAGGCCCATCTTGACACAATCAATAAACCATTCTCCACAAAGAACGAGTAGAGTACTGCAAATAAACATCTGTGTCGCCAAGTCAGGCCCGCGCTTGCTTTTCCATTTGCTGTGCTGTACACTTCTGTACAAGGACTTGCTGCCCCTGAGGTTATGCTAAGGAGAGGCAAATAAACCCTTAGCCAGCAGCTCACGTTACCAGCACGAGCTTTGCTGATGCTTTGATTGGTCAGAGGCTGATTATAAAGTCAAGGAATGGTTTTTCCCTCAGGTTGTCCCTGTGTCTCTGCTGTCAATTCACCCCGATTTTGTTTTCTTAGAGTCAAACTAGACAATGCCGTTCCTGATGAACTGTTTGACCCTTCAGAGGTATCACTCATCTTCTTGTGGCTATTTCTAGGAAACCAATCTTTTGGAGGATTTTAGTGATACTGAGTGGGAACTCTCATGCGTTTTTTCACCCCTCCTCCCTTTTACACACAAGGAACGTGCAATACTTCGACAGAATTTGAAGAGTTTCTTGTTCCAAACAACTCCCTTGAGTTTAAAAACCCATGAAGAAACTAGAGCTGACATTAAGGGTTCAAACCCAAACCAAGCTCTTCACTCACATTTGCTGTGGAACAAAAGAGCGTCTCTGTTAAACACTGCTTTCAAAGTGTCTCGCCACACTTTTATACTGCAGCTTGTAAAATACAAAAAGTAACTCTAAACCACATATAATATTTTTGCCTTTTTCTTACACTTCTGAAAAAGTCACAGCTGCAATCAATTCTCTTTTCTGATGGCATTAGGAATTGTCCACGTTAAACATTCCCAAGGAAGACTCATCCTTTATGGATTTTGTTTGGTTTTTTTTTTTTAAGAAAGAGGCCAATCTAAAAGAAGCAGGAAGCCTGATAACTACCCCAAATGCACTAATGAAAGCAACAAAACAGATCAAGGATTTGAATTGTATCTCACAGCTGAGTTTGTTTTCAGCAGGACTAGCTTAAGAATCTTTCAAGTTTAGGCCAATGTGGATAATTAGAATAATTAGGTCTAGGAAGAAATTCAGACACATGGAAAAGAATTCATTTCTGACCATTCCATTTCATGGCTGTGTAGTCTCGTTCAATCCTTCCCACCAGATGCACTCTGGGCTTTCCTGATCCTGGGCTGCTACACAGTCAGAAAGACAGACGAGATAAATAAGTCAAAATCCAATCCCACAAAAGCCAGGTAATATTTCTTTGTATCAGTGACCCAAGCTAGCCTAGAGCAGGTACAAGAAAAGAAAATGGAAAAGGGATGGAGCAGGAGTGCAGTGAATTCCTCACCCTTTCGGGGGATGCACAGACCGAGGTTAACCCCAGCTCCCCAAGAAACCACATCCTGGGAAAAACGGGCAAAACCATTGTGGAAAGTGGGCATAAACAAAGGGATATTTTTGTTGTCAGCCCACTGGAAACCAAGAGAGGAAGAATCAAAGAATCACCTCTTGCAACCTGCAAGTTGACATGATGATATTTTGAAACCAACGCTGAATAATTCCTGTTTTGATATCCCACACAATCGACCTTGTATCTGCGTCTGCTCCTGTCATCACATCAGCAGGAACCTCACGCATTAAAACATCACCCCTTTTGTGCATTCCTGAAGAAAACCCAGATGAACACGTTGCTCAAAGTTCCTCGGGTTTAGAATTCCTTTGTCTAAAAGAGAGGCTGCACAGCCTTTTAATAGGTGCTTTGAAAGAAGACCCAAAAAGAAACAGAGAAACTACTTCACGAAACACGCCAGGCTCAGCACTGCCATGGGAAGAGACCTTGGATGTTCTGTTTAAGCCTGGAGTTGATTATTTTCACAACAAAAGGTGTTCACACCCCGGAAAAATACTTAGCTTTAATATCAAGTTGCTGTTGTGCATCTCTAATAGTGTGCTGAGTGCACAGCGCCTCCAATAAATATAATAAAAAGATGTAATGCACTGTCATGCTGTGCTATGACCTCAGGAACACAGCAAGAGGGGTCAGAAACACAGGAACTTTAGAAATGGGGAAAACAATGCAAGCAGATGGAGGGGGAGCAGCTCTGCGCTAAACATGTCAAGGCAAAGAAAGGAAATTAGAGAGAAAAGAAATCAGTGCGAATTTAAAAAATGAAAGGAACTGCTCTTAGGGAAGTCTGGGCTGGGTGAAGGGAGGTAGAATTTCAGTGGCTGGTTTTGTCCTCAGGTACCCAGTGTCTGGCAAGGTATTGAAGAGTCAGATGAGCTGGAATTAATTAATTTAATTCTAGCCTAAAGCAGCCTTTGCAATGATGCTACCAGAGAGACACGTGACCTCTCTTAATCAACTGGAGAAGTTACTCTGCACACTGGAGGAGATGATGTTCACTCTTCCCAAGTCTAACCAGTCTATTTTCCCATTTATTTAGATTATTCTGTATTCATGTGTGTATTTAGGTGAGATTTTCACCGTACTAAGCCATAAATGTTGGAGGAAAGCGTTTCTGCCTGTTCATAAACAGAGTATCAGGTGTCAGGGTTGCAATTCAGCTGTCAGTGGCCAACACTGAATTGTGATAATAGAGGCAGAATTGCATAAAGAAAGTTCTCCTCACTCTTGAATTAGATTATTTCACCTTTATCTTATTCAAGCTTTTCTCCTTTATGAAAAGGAAAAGAAAACCTCAATTCTGACTCATTTGGCAAGTGATAAGGAAAATATGAACATGTTGGGCCGGGAAAAAGCAGCTTGTAACTCTGGCTCTGTCCCAAAAACCTGTATGATCCGGAGCAGCCTCTGTTCCCCCCTTGTGGCTTTCAGGGAGCTGACTCCCCTCACACACATCGCAGACCCCGCAGCCATTCTGCGGCTCTAAATAAAGTGTATAACAAGACTCCAAACTCCAAGGCTGCCAATAGAGTGTTTGGCAGTGAGAGTTACCCCTCGTTATATTTGAAACAACAACAAACATAAAATCAAGAATAATGTACCAGGGAGAGGGTGAAAAATAGTGGTAACTAACCTAAGAAGACACCGAACCTCTCTGAATATCATTTTCAACTTCACAGCATAAAGTTGTGTACTTTTAGCTGACTTTTTTATTTAAAAAAAAAAACCAACAGTGAGGCATTGGTTCTGCCAGTAACAGCCACAGTAAAACACAGCTTTCTGATAAAGAGGAAAAGCTTATAATATTTTTGTCTTTTTTTTTTTCATAGTGTGCCCTTGGAAAACATCACTCAGTAATTAAGCCTGTGCTGTTGCATGTTTTCTCTGTTTCTCAGCCTCCTTTGTCTGAGCCAGGTGTCTCCATGAAGCGAACAGATCCTCAAAAGCAGTTAATACCTCGCAGCCTCACTTGACGAAGGCATTAGCATCTCTGAAGAAACAGTCCCCTCTGTCTCAGGATTTAACCATCGTTGCATTTAAAAAGAAACTAATGCAAATAATAGCTGCAGACAAGCTACCAACATCTGCAAAAGACCTGCTCGTACCACCAGGAAGGTCACACTGATCCTGGAGAGTCTCCATTTCTTCTTCCCCCCTGCTCCAGCTGGAGGGTCACAGCTTACAAGGCAGAGAGCCTGGCAGAAATCCTGTGCCAAATGCTCTAAGGTGCAGCAGGTCCTTTTTAGTGAGGGACCTATAAGCAAGTGGACCATCAAAAAAGAAAACTAGAAATATTCACATTTCACTTGGCAAGTTCTTGTCCGTACACACAGAAATAATTTTGGAGCTCCTTAAAGGATAAAAATGCCTTTTTTAAGGATTAATTGGGAATTTCAAAGGACCCTTAAAGGGTTTAAGCATTCTTCCAGCACCACAGGGAAAGCAATAATTAGCTTTTCTCAGCCAACCTGTACTTTAGAGCACTGGAGAATAATGAAGTATATTCCATATCCCTGCCTCCACAAAGTTTATCCTCATCCCTGAGAGCCAAGCTCAGCCAGCCAGGCTGCAGGTGGCTGTGGACTCTGCTAATGTTAAGAGAGGTACAGGCACTCCTTTGGGGGCAATTAACTGGGAGCTATACAGATCAGCGAAGTAATTCCTAACATTGGATTCTTTGTGGAACAATTTGTTCATTGAAACTGCCCGTATTATGTTAATCCACCTAAAGCAAGTTTGATAACAAACAAGCAGCCACAACCATTTTCCCTCCTAAAGAAAACCAAAACAGAATATGTAGGTGTATACATTTTGAAAGCACCTTTTTTTTTTTTTTAAAAGCATCTTTAGTGGTAACATCAGGATCAGTGGGAGGCAACACAGAGCACCAGTGAGACAGTATCTGCAGAGGTTTGCTTGGGTGAATTCATTATTGCTTGTCAAACTGAGCACTTTCCTCAGGAAATATTTTGTCCTTTGGAGTTTTTGATTTAAACACACTTAGTTGATGCAGTTTTTTTCCTAAGTGTCGCTTTCTTAAAAGCGCCTCTGGCAAAAAGCAGAGGATAAAGGCACAGCAGAGCCAAGTAACCCAGGGTGCACTTGCAGCTGATACCTGTGTGCCCCTTGTTATACCCTCAGGAGCCAAGGGCAGGATGAAGGTGAACACAACCTTGACTGTATTGTCCTTTGGCAATCACAGTTTGGAGCGGGGCAAAACCCCCCAGGAGATCTGTGCTGCCGGTTTTACTCAGCTAAAACCAAAACTGTGCAGTTTTTCCAAGAGAGCCCAACCAACCCCTCCAGCAGCCACTCACCTACACCTGCCTCACTGCCAGACTTGCTGCTAGCCCAGCTCCTCTCCTTTGCTTTTAAATGCTTTGCTGCCGTTATTGATGTAATTCTTGCCACCTGTCCTTCAGGGCAGCCTGTCCCTCCTCATCTCCGAAGGCCCATAACATTAATAAATGTTGTGCCACAGCAGGATGGATTCTCAGGCTGTCACTACCTGCACACCGAGCATGGGCTGGAAAGATGAGACAGACCAGATAAAAGCCCTAAATGTTTTCCATCATGGGCATCAAGTAATGGATAGAATCTTAGATCTCCTCTAAGAATAAAGCTCATGGGAAAAGAAAACAACTGTCTTACACAAGCTGTGTAAATCCATCTAGGTGAAGGAGATGAGTTTTGTACCTTGGACATTTTTGGTGCCAGGGTGGCTATGCAGACTCCAGCACCTCATAAGTGGAGGAGACTTAGTTACCAGAGAGCAATAACTGGATTATCTGGATTACCTGGATTTATCCCAGCAGCCACATTGCAGTGTCCACCCAAAACACTGAGACAATTCATCCAGACCACGTAGTTCCCTCCTGCCTGACAGTGCAACATCTGAGTTTGTGTAGTTTCAGAAACAGCATCCAGAGAGTGAGGGAAACCTCAGTGCTGCAAGGAACTGGAGCTTCTAACAGGGAAGGCTCTCAGGGCCATCACCTCCCTGCTCATCCAGGGCAATTTTGAAGTCCTTCACCTGTGAGAGCATCCTGCAGGGCACAGTCACAGGGAGTCGCCACTGCTGGCCACTGCCACCAGAGTCAGGGAGCCCAACCCTCTGCAGAGGGCCTGGGTACCCCCTCACTCGGTTTCTGGACACCTGACTCTGCAGAGTAGAACTGCACAGCTTAGGTTTGACAAAAAGCAGAGGCAAGAGCAGAAAGGGAAAGACTTTCTGTGATTAAGCTGAGTGTGAACACCAGAGAGGTTGGACCTAAATATCAGTATAACCAATTTCCTTCCAAGAATGTATTTCTTGGCCACTGACTGATCAGTTAATCCTCCTTTTTATTCTCCTCCCTTCAGTAAAACTCCCAAGTTATTGCAGGTGTTATCCAGGGACACGATATTCACAGTTCCATTTGCTTATGTTTTACTGCTCCCATTAAAATTTGTACAAAGTTTAGACACTGAACTTGAATTGTGCCCTTACTGGAAGCAGCTTGAGCCCCTTAGTTCTGCATTTTCTTGCTATGAAATGAAGATTATCCCCAGAACTCTCTGAATGAGAAATGGATCCCTTGCATCATTTCTTTTCCTTTTAATTTTTCTCTCTTATTTTTCTTTCTGTATGTCCCCAGCCTTGCTTTTTATATACCTTTCAAACGTCAGCATATGCAAATACCTCAGTTTGGGCCCATCTTGACTTGCTAATATCATATGCAATCCATGCCTTCCATCTCACCAAAGTGAATGCAGTAAAAGAGCAGAATGATTTTTTTCTGAGATGTCATGTAACATAAGATATGCAAACTGTCTCTGATTGGAAAGAAGAGATTATTTTTCCTGTCAAATACATATGCTTTATGTACACTGCTTGTTAGAACAATGTTCAACAAACATTCCATTTTTAAAGGCTAGAGAATATGCCGAAAATGAGTTTTGCATGCGAAATCTTCATGAATAAGAAAAATGGGAGTACTACACAGTGTATTCTGTTATCAGAACTAAACACGGGTAACAGGAAGGGTCTGAGGGAAAGTGAGCAGTGGAGACTGCCAAGTTTGTCTGTACAATTTTGGGTTTGTCCTTTTTTTTACAATAACCCGTGTGGTGGGGAGGGAAAATACACGGCAGCAGTGCCAGCCCTGGTGCCAGTGCTAAGAGGAGGGAGGAACCGTTGTTGGGACGCAGCAGTTCTGTGCAGGCTCTGTGGTATCCATAGGATTTGGCCAATCTGTTCCTGCAGATGCCAGTTTTATGCATGATTTACCTGGCTTGATGCAGCTCCCGCGCCAGCGCTGCCAGCTCCCGGGTTGGAAAGCCATGGTGCCCGCAGCCCCCGTGCTGCCAGGGCCACACGGAGCATCCATCCTGCCCCAGAAAAGGGATGGATCCTCTGCTGCCCCAGAAAAGGGAGGAGAAAGCCTCTAGGATTTTGGTCTGCTTTGTTTCACGGTGTTTTATTTTCCCTGAGCTTTTCTGTATAGCTCTGCATGTTTGCAGAATTGCTTTTTCCGTTTTCTTTCTTTCCTCCAGATGGGCTCCTACTAAAGATTGCAAGTAAACCAAGGAAAACATATATGAAAAAGGGGTTTTGAGCCAGACAGTGGGACAGCACATACACTTGCCATCCCTCCATGAAGTATTGGCTATTAAAGGTGTAATATTTCCGCTGTATCTCAGCTGCAGTATAACAGCTGACTCTGGGTGAGCGTACGCAGCTGACCTTCCATAAGCATTTTCAATACCCTTCAAAATATCACATTATTTACCAGTTGTGGGAAAGTGTTTTTTAATAAGCAGTACAAAGCAATCACAGTGGCTTTGGAGATTTTAAAGATTTCCTAAGGAGCCACTAGTGTCTGTAGGATGCCCTTGGGGCTTCTGTTTTGCACTGTGATCGTGCCGTGTTTTATTTCTGTCATAAAGTGCATACAAAGGGAAAAGGAAAGAAGTAATCTCCTACAGCTGGAAACCAAATTACAAGACTCTCTTATAATAAGGAGAGATTTTCCCCAAAGTGACACAGTGGGACATTAAGGCTTTGAATTTGATCCTACCTAAATGAACGGGAAAAAATTCCGTTGACTTTAGTGGTAGAGGATCAAACTCCAAAGGAGCTATTTAAAGCGTTATGCAGGTGATGTATGAGTGTGGTTTCATATATGTTCATTAAGAGTCTTTTCATCCCCTCCTGCCCTCTGAAAATGCTGCAGAAATATTATCAAGTTCTGTGGTTACAGCGTGTGCTGATATGCCAGTGGTATCTCTGAGAGCAGCGTTTCTGGTGAGGTACTAACTCAGATGAGCCTTATGTTAACATGAGTTCACAAATAAGGTTTTGTTATCTCTGCTGCTGGCAATTGTCAGCGCACACTAAAGCATTAATAATATTCCTGCGATCAGCAAATAAAACGCGACACCTCAGTGCCGACCATGTGCCGGTGCCTTCAGGATCCAGCATCATCCCTAACTGGAGTTCCAAGCAGTTTCCTTCTAATCTACCTTTTAGCACTACTTCTAGAAAAGAAGGAATGAATATAGTGAGAAAGCAGAGCTTCTGAGAAGGACTCTGGCATCTTGAATTTTCTTTAGAGTAAAAAATAATGTATTGCTGCCTGCTCCTCATTATATTGACTTGACTCACATTCAGGAGATTCAGCTTCTATGGCTGATTTTACAGGAGTCAATATTTCCTCTTTTGCCACTCCATAAATACCACATGAAAAACCTGGAGCTGAGATCAGATGCAGAGGAAACAGGAATGTTACAATTCTTAAGTATGAAAATGAGTATAGTTTAACATAATGCAATGACAAATTGTTTGTAATCCACCTAAATTTACCTTTTCTCTTTGCACTAAACTGTGAAGTTGCTTGCAATCACCTGCCTCTGGGTTAAACTTAGAGGTATATTGGAAGCAAGTAATTGTACATAACTTATGAGGTCAAATTTTTCACTCTCACTCCAGTCAGCTTGATGTCCTGAAAGGATCTGGATTTGTCCTGTTGCTTCTTTAGCAACAGAATCGTTAATGAACTGCAGAACCAGAGTTTAGCTCCTTGGAATACTTCGGAAAGTCACAACAGCTTCATTGTAAAGCCTGATCCAGCAACTGCTTGTGTTCATCTTCCTATTCACTACAACAGACTTCAGAAAATGTTTAGTGAGAGTCAGAAAGTGACATGAGAGAAATCATACACTGGTTTGCTAACTGTTAAAAGAAGAAATGAGCTAAAACTGAGCTAATGGCTTGCCTTGAGAGACTCCTATGGGATAAGATCATCCTTAAATAAAAACTATCAAGAAGAGGTCTTCTAATTTTGTGGTAGTTGCTCAAGCTTTGCCCTTCCCACAGAGGGAATTTTTCGTTTACAAGGTAGGGTATAATATTGCAATATGGGATAAACCCGGCAGCTTCAGGACAACAACTGATGAAGATAAATAAACTTTGAAATGAAAGGAAGTAATCTCCTGAACATCCAAAGAAGATAATGATTTTGTAATTCACTTTCTTAACAAAATCCTTGCTAATACTCACATTCCTGTAAGCTCTGAAGTGCTGCTTTCATACAATCAGGCAAGTTCAGTCTGCCCAAACCTGAGCTGACCCTTTCCAAACCATTTCATTGAAACCCAATCAGATTTCTAACAAAGGGAGCTGCAGTGGCTCTTTGATTCCTGGCAGTGGCTTTATCACTCCCTCGCTGTGGCTGCCTCCATGCAGCTCTGTGCTCGTCACTGCCGGGCTGGTGCTGGGATCTTGGGGTTTTCACTCTCCTGCTTAGCAGAGTTTTAGCTCGGTGCTTTGAATCACTGCTTATGGCATCCTGAGTTGTTTTAAAAAGTAACTGAGGGCTGTGGCTGTACACAAGCTACAGGCTGTGATGCTTTGCTGCTCCCGGGTGGGTGGTCTGCTCTCTGCCTTTCCCATGGCTGTGATCCCTCATCCCTCCTGCCAGCTCTGCTCCCTCTGGGCTTCTCTGGGAGCTTGCTCTCCATCACCTAGCAGGAACAGCTCTTTCTGCTGGGTGCGTTTTACACCACCATGTGTAATTGGATTAGAATTGTAGAATTATCTCGTGGAGGTGTGTGATGGGCAGCGAAGCTGATATAAAATCCACAGATGGAGGATGTAACCGGGAGCAGAGGATGGGAAGATCACGGGCTCCCCTTTCCAGCAGCAATAAGTTCTTCTGTCAGCTCACCCCCTCATGCCCACAGGTGTCTAATGGGTGCTGTAATATCTCTCAGTCTGCTCCTCTCTAAAGCTGTGTTTTGTTAGGGTTGGAAGAAACCTGCACAACAGAGCAGCCTAAAATTGATGTGCTCAGTCTAAAGCTGCCAAGAGGGAGACACAGCACATCCCGAGCGGAGCTGCTCGGAGCTGCCTTCAGCCAGGGCCCCCCCATTTGGTGTCATTAATGTCACACACTCCTCTGCAGGTAGCTCAGCTGGATTGCTTGAGGAGTGCAGCAAAAGCTCACATTATTGTTATTATTTTTGTTAAAACCACAGACTGAGGCTAGAATGACACATCTCCCTGTTGAGAGATGCAGTCACAGCTCTTCCCCAAAATGGAGAGAGCACGTCCCAGTCCTAATGCTGTTCCATCATTTTAATGCCCTGCACGACAGCAGATAGCCTGGCCTCCACTTGGCTGTTACAGCTTTGCGTCCTCTTTTAGTCTTGGACATGAATCTCTGCTTCAGGGGGATGATTGTACAGTTTATATGAAACCGTCCAGCATAAATAGCTGGTTTTTGAGACAAGGACTGCACTCCAAGGTCCATTGCTCCTTAGCATCCCAATCCCAGGCCTACATAAGCTTCTTTGACATTTTTTATCCTTCTCCCAATACACTTTGAGTACTTGATGCTGAGGGAGGCAGCTTGAGAAAGTGAGAGGTGCCTTCAGCCTGCACAGTCTGTGTGCTGGTGGCTGGTTTGTGCTGCAACAAGGCAGCTCCAGCCCTTACCAGGCAAAGCTGGGAATTCAGCACGTTGCTTTCACCTCAGGCATGTGCTCTCCATAAGCTGTGAAAAGAAGGGATGTAATACCACCCTCTCTGAAAGCAAACACACAATGTAGTTGTACTTTGATTCTGTGTGAGGCTCACTTCTCCAGGGAGCACGGCTGGCAAAATGAGGTCATGATGGGCACGAAGGACGTTACCGCTCACCTGAGATTAAAGAATCACAGAATCGTTCAGGTTGGAAAAGACCTCTAAGATCTTCCAGTCTGACTTCTGCAGCTGGTCCTGGTGCAAAGGGAGAAAGGGAAAAGGTTGTAAAGTCCCATTGCCCTCGTGTTCAGGGGCAGATATCCTGCTGAAATGGCTGCAGCAACTTCCGGAAGCGGTTGCATTAAAGCCTCTGCATTCAGATGCTTTATGAACAACTTCAGCTTTGATTGCTTGATATGTTTTCTGCTCAGTAATTTGAAGCCGTAAATCACTGTTTAAGCTCCTAAAAATGAAGTGATCGTTAAGGAATTAAGAGTATATTACTGTCAGTAATAGCTGATCCTTTGAGAGGGGAAGAGTATCTTTCCTACACCACATAACATCTCTAACTATCTCTGTGGAGATTGTGGGGAAGGAATTTTTTT